>JAURVB010004538.1:0-169891 GCA_033002965.1 Piper betle
TGCTCTCGTAGCCAGCTTATTATAGTTATTTTATTTTTCCGGACCAGTAACACTTGTTACTGACGTGTTTTTATACTATATGTAGGTAATTACACGAGTTAGAGGAGCTAACTTGGACGGAGGAGCAATGATGTCGTTTGCACACATGTCAGTCGATAGAGTAATTAATATTTTTGTTATGATGTTATTATCTTGAGAATAGTGTGAAATGCTGAGACATGATATGATGTGATTAAATGCTTAAGATATGATGATAAGATGTAATTAAGTGCCAAGAGATGATGAGATGATGTGAACACGAATAGATTGCGTAATGGAAGCGTGGTGGGTTGATACCCAAGTTCAAAATGAGTTACAATATGTTAGATTTTGTATTTTCTATGAATGAAATTGTTTGATATATGGTTTTATATATATATATATATATATATATATTATTTGCATATGTATATTTAACAAGGTGGCTCCTAATTGCATTTTTAGGGGAAATTTTGTCCGTTATATTTCTAAATTTTTATTAATTTTTATCGGGATTGTCTTGGTGAGTATTTTGATTTGCATGCATTCATGTAGTACCATGTTAGGATTTGTGCATTTATCTATGCATTGAGAGTTATATCTTCATCTTAAGACGCTGAGATTGGATCCGCATGAGTTAGGTTCGGGTTAGCTGACTTAACTGGGGCCTGTAATATGTTAGTTCGGTTCACGAACGTGAACCGGATTTGGGGTGTCATATGAATACCTTATCGATGGAACTAGTTCGTAACTGGCTTCCTCACATTGGTTGGCTCCCTTTGGTCAGAATCCACCTATTATTGTTCAATATCATCAATATAATCGTTAGCAACATCATCAAGCACCTCATCCTCACCCTTATTATCAGTAGGTGGAGGGATAAGTGTATCATCCTAAGCCTTTTCTTCACTTCAAACTAAAGTGGATGGTTATGCTTTCTCCTCAAAGCTTTCCTGGGATTTTTCTTAAGGAACCTTTTCTTTTCCAAAATCCTTAGCTGTCTGATCCATTTTGAAAACTATATTCCTACATCGAATCAGTTTTTTGTTCTTAGGATCCTAAAGTCTATACCCAAATTTATCATCATCATATCCTAGAAAATTGTACTCTTCAACTCTAAAATCAAGCTTGGACCTCTATTTATTGGGTATATGTGCAAAAGTTTTGTAACCAAATACTCTCAAATGAGTGCAATTTACCTTTTTGCTACTCCAAACTTCTTGTAATATGTTATAGTCCAAAGCATGTGTGGGGGACCTATTGATCAAATAACAAGTTGTACACAATGCCTCACCCTAGAAGCTCGTAGGCAACTTTGTTGATGACGACATACTCATAACTCTCTCAGTTAGAGCTCTCTTCATTCTCTTAGCCACTCCATTGTGTTGGGCAATGCGAGGATTGTCTTCTCATGCCTGATACCATACTTGCTGCAATACTCATTAAAATCAATAGAACAATACTCAATACCATCATCACTTCTAAGACACTTAAGTGGCTTACCAGTTTCTCTTTAAACCAAAGTATGAAAATTCTCAAGGATATCAAACACATCACTCTTATTTTTTATGGCATAAGCTCACACCTTCCTAGAAGCTCATCACCAATTAAATTGACAAAATAGCTAAAAACACCAAAAGATTTTACCTTCATTGGCCCACACACATATGTGTACACCAACTCAAGAATTTCTGATTTTCTTGTACTCAACCCAACAAAACAAGTGCTACATTGTTTGCCCACTAAATATGGTCAGAAGGGCTGATTGCAGTGCACATGATCTTGGGAAGGGGATTCTGCTACTTTTAATATTTCTAACCCTTTTTACTTATGTACCCTCTCAGTGGTGTTACAAATCTAAAGAGGAAACATTAACCTCCCCTCAAACTAGATTCGTCTTTATTTTATGCAAATGATAACACTTCTTACCCTTAGCAATAATAAGAGGGTATCTCACAAGCTTCCACATTCCTTGTGCAAAATATGATGTATTGCCATCATCGTCAAGTACCCTTGTAGATAACAAGTTCATCCTCAAATGTGGAATGTGTATGATATTTTTAAGCCTCAAATTGTAACTAGTATTAATTATCATATGCATATCTCCTTACCCTAAAATTTTAGAAGTATTACTATTTCTCATCTTTACCACATGAAGTTTGAAGCTTGGTAGGTAGTAAAAAATCCCTACTTGGAGTTGCATGAAAAGATGTATCCAAATCAATTACCCAACTAAGATCACAATCAACTGTCAAACACTCATTACAATAATAAAAAACTATTACCAATTCATTATGTACCAAATTGACATCCTGATTGTTATAACCCTTGTTGTCCTTTTCTTTCAAATCCTTTTGAAGTTTCCAGGAGTCCTTTTTAAAGTAGTCATTCTTGTTATAATAGTAGCACTTCAAGTATTTCCTAAGCTCAGATCCTCCCCTACTATTGTCCCTTATATTTATGTTCTTATTCATTGATCTACATCTCCCTTCTTCTAACATTAGTGCCTTAGATCCCAAAGTTGGAGTAGAAGCCTCCAAAGACTTCCTCTTCAACTTCTCTAATAAGAGTGATGCTGTCACAAAGTCTATGTCTAATTTTATGACATGACTCAAACTCATGATGAGATTATCCTATGAATCTAATATTTAACAATGAAGTATAGTTGCTTGTTCTTTTTCATCAATTTTCACTCTAATTCCTTGCATATCTGTAATCAAAGCATCAAACTCATTAAGGTGATCATAACTTAACGCTTTATCCTTCATCTTCAAGTTGTACAGTTGTCACTTCAAATAAATCTTATTTAATAAAGATTTATCCTCATATGTTATGTTTAAACTATCCCACAACTCTTTAGCAGTAGTGTCCATAGTCTTCACAATGAAAAACACATGATCCTCTAAGGCTAGGAAGATATCAACCTGAGCAATCTCATCTTTCTGAGTTAACTGTGTATTTGTCATTGTTAATGGTTTGTCATGCTTTCTTTTAAAGACAACAACACATCCATCCTTCACTAATATGACACAGATTTTTACCTTCCACATAGAAAATTATTTTCTATTAAATTTAGGAATTTTAAACTTTACACTCTTCAACATCTTGTTAATACTAATATAAATTAACAAAAATAAATAACTTCTAAAATAGACCAACCAGGTTTTGATACCACTTAATAGAATTTCACACACAAAATATCTATTCTAGATTAATATTGGAGTAATAATTAACAAGCAATATTTGCATATCATAAAAACCACAAACTAGAAGCTAATATGGACACCAAATTTTATGTGTAAACCCTCAAATCAGAGAAAAAATCATGACAGCAGATGACCTAAATCCACTATAATTATAATCCAAAACGCAATCACAACAATCCCTTGAGAGAACAAACTCCCACAATTACAGATTTCCTCACTAATAAAAGTGGAACAAATCACAAAAGAAAAATAGATTTAATTGAAGTGATGATTGGCGATCATGAAGTTTGCCCAAAAACCCATCCTAGTGCCGTGACATTCAAAGTTGAGCCACAATCTGGCACACCATGTACCCGGGAAACCACCGCCTAGGCACTCTCCTTGGGAGCGTCTGGAAGTTGGCCTCCCTATCTTCTCCATTTTCTTCTACTCCTCAAGTGCCATCCATGCCACCTTTCCTTGCTAGCTTCATGAGAGGAGCAAAACCCAACGTATAAAACTTATTGAAACCTTAAAATAGATTAGTACTCTTTGTATTTACGGGTTGTTTTGAAGAACCTCTTTTTTTCTTTTTGGTTTTTTAAGTATATTTTTATGCGCTACAACTATTACACAAGTTGAAAATAGCATCTCTATCCTTTATCATTTAAAATCCTTCACATAGGTCCTTCATAGTATTCGTGTCATTCAGATGCTTTATATTTACACTCATGTCTATATGATATGCCACTACTACAGGTAATATATTTTTTAGTCTTTCAATATAGTTTTTTACAATAATTACCTTTAGATTTAGGATGTTAAACCTCTTAGGTAATTGCTATTTCTCCATTTTTTTCGCCTGTATTTGCCTGCTCGTGTTGATTATTAGTTATTATGCTCTCTTTATTATTTCCCTAAGTCTTGTTCACAATGCTTTCTAGAGTGTAAAATGTTTGCTTGAAAAAAAGAGTATGAATTAGAGAATTTCTATTTTAAGGTTATTTTCTCCACAGATTTTTTATAAGAAATAAAAAAGGAGTATGAATAAAATTTTATAAGGAATGCTCATTTTCTTTTTCTTTTTGGAAGCAAGAAACCCGTTTAATAGGACTAGAAGGTAAACTTTGCAAAATACAAACCATATTTCACCACATATTGTGAGCGAAATCGTTTTGCTTCCAAACCAAAAAATATTAGTCATATGACTTATACATATCTGTTCGGGTGCGGGATTTTTGCCTTGTGAATTGAATTTTTGAGTCGGGTTAGAGGGTTTGGTGAGACCGAGGTGTTTTTACCACGTAAAGAAATTGTGTGATAAAAATAAAATGCCACAAGTAATGAGTAACACTGAAAATTTTATGTGATTCCTTAAGATTCAACTTGAATTCCTAAGTCAATATACAGTGAGATTGATATTCACAACCTATTCATTTTTGTTCCTTTACAAATTGTAAAACTTAGTAGAATTTTTATTACTTTAATTTTTTGACTTCATACATAACTTATTCTTTGAAAAGGCTTAAAATCTCCAATGATGCACTATTGCATTTGGAAAACCATGAAGTACCAAATATTACACAAACTAGGGAAAGTAATGAGATGAATTCTGAGTCAACTATGGACTAGTTCGGAACAACTAAAATTTGGGTTGGTTTAGCCTCTGAGTGGTTATGGCAGACAAATGGTATGGACATGATTAAGCCAAGAAAGCTAATAGGTCAATTAGTGGGTAAATTGAACCTAATAACGGGTAACAAGACCTATTTGCTCTTTTCTTCTTCCTTCGATCACTTCTACTTCTTTGTGGCCCGCTAAAACCAACACTAGCAGCAGTTAATTAGTGGATCTGATTAGAACTTGATATGTGACCATGAGCTTGGACAGCGTATTTTCGTGCAAAATAGATATGCAACCCATTTATCTTCATTCATTTGTTCTTCACGTCGCACGCAAAGATCTCGGCTCCTCCAGCATCCGGAACATGCTCTAGCAAAGTTCAATCCAAGCTTCAAAGTGGCCATGTGGGTAGGAATCAATGGTGCTATGAGGGGGCAACATTCCGGGCAAACAAAACTCAGGCTTCAAAGCAAACTTCTACGGCCATCCAGATTAGCAATGCTAATGCTCCACTTTACAGCAACAAAAATGGGGGTGACGACGAACTCAGGCGTGGAGAAGCAACCACCAGACTTGAGGCTGTAGAAAGGTAAGACCCTTGACGTTGAACCGCAACAACAAGCCTCCGGCGTTCTTCACGGTGGCAGATCGGGTCTTGGCGCATAACTCTGGTGGGCTGAATCCGGTGGTCAGTAGCAAAAGGGGCTGATGCCCTCCTTCCTTCTTCCTGTTTCTTTTAAAAACACACCGGAATCTGAACTGTTCCTCCAGTAATGGCGACGAGATAGCAGCGACTGGTTGATGCCGGCAGCACTTGAAGCGAGGCCGTAGGAACTCCGGCAATCTCTGCTCAACAAGCGGCAACTGGTCGGTCTTTTACAATTACGATACAACAACACCACTTGGACCTTTCTGTTCTGGTGGGCTCACCTCCCAGTAGAATGGCTTCGACCTCCGTGGCAGCGGCACGGCAAGTAGCAGCGTTCTAGCGCTCCTACTCCACAACGCAGCGGTGGAAAAGGTGGCGAATAACAGTGGCTTGACAGCAATACTCCAAGGCTTCGATGTCTCCGACGACCGGAAAGTTGGGCTCCGATTGAACTTCGGTTGTAGTCTGCACTTGGCCAAAGGCAGCAAGCCACGGGGCTAGTCTACTTTTTGGTTTTGTGACAACTTTTTCTTACGGTGCAGGTCCTTGGCGGGCTGCAGCTACGGCAAAGTGACTCCTTGATGGGCAGCAAACCTCCTTTTCTGGGCAGAGCTCCAAAGCAAGGCGAGGGCAACTTCTCTCAACTTTGGCAGCGAGAAGGTTGCGATACAGCGAAACTCCAAGTAGCACTCTACGGCATCACCACAATAACTCCTAAAATCCGATGTGGCAGCGACGTTCCTCACAACATTCCCGGCAATTCTCCTCAGCAATTCTTCACGTTCACAACGGTAGCATGGCGGCAAGCACCAGCAAGAAGGGCTCTCTCGGTAGCCGGTAACAAGTAGCAAAGCAGAGGACCTCTCACGGCAAGAACTGCTGACCGACGATCACGACCAGTCAGAAACTTCCCTTCCTCGCTAACAACTTCACAGCCCCGGGAGCTCCGGCGGAGGTGAGGCTCTACCAGCAACTCGGGTGAGGCAAAGCAGCACTTCGAAGCAGCGAAGTCCCGGCTTGTGCAGCGACCAACCTTCCTTTCAGCTATTGGCAAAACGCAGCAAGACTTTGATGAGCAGCAAAAATTTTCTTTGGCAACTTCACGCGACCGGAGGGGTCTCTGTTCTACGGTAGCTTAGCAGCAAGGTAGCGGAGGGGCTTCACGGTAGCAAACAGCAAGGCGGCAGCGCCGTACTTCGGCGAGGACTCGACTTGGGTTTCTTGATTGCTTCGCAGGCTTAGCTTTAGACACCAAGGCGGGCTTGGGAAGATGGCGTTGATCGGAAAACAGCCGGCAAAGAAAAAAATACTCAATTTTCGGGTACATCTGTTGAGGCGAGGCTGCAGGCTTGGGCGGATTTTAATATCAATCTGATCGATATCATTGATTCTATAAGTATCGTACCACTTTTTCGAGAAATACACATTGCAACTCGTGGTCGGCAAGACAATTGCAAGTTCTATCTTCACCGCAACATACAGTGGGGGCTCCATGGCTAGGTGACGAGGGTTTGGAATACCAATCTGTTCGGGCAAGACGGCGAGATAATAGACTTCAGGCAAAATAAGTAACACCGCAGTCTCCAAGGCTGAAACAATGAGTCTGAAAATTTTTTTCTCCACTCTTCAAACAATTAAGACCAGTTATTTATTGAGTTTTAGATCCTTTTTTGTTCCATTCCATGGTTACGAGCATGCAATCACAAACTGTCTGAACTTTGTGTATAAATTCCTTCTTGCAGTTTTAGAACCGTCTCGACTAGGACTAGAACTGTTTATTCGAGGCATAGAATTTATCTCCGTGATCGTGATCGGATAAGTACAAATATAAAAAGTTATTTATGTGGCTGGATAAGTACCAATCTGTTCAAACAATACCTAGAGTTACAACAAAAATATCATGATTACAAAGGGAATGTTTGATTCGATATCGGGGTATAAATAAAATGAGAGCTAGAGTGAATAAGATTATGGGTGGAGTAAGGATATGGCTTAGTACATATTGAAGGGATTTTTTTCCAAGTGAAGTAATTTGTAACATATGTTTTGAATCAAGTAAAATTTTCATGCGATTCTGACATCAAGCCAATTATTTAAGGTGCTCAATGTTAGGTTTATCTCACATCATATTTGAAAGTAATTTGTGACTTTTATATAAGTTAATGAAAAAACCTTATTCATTGCACTAGATTTTGCATTAAGAAAAACTTATGAAACTTGATTACAAGTTCAATAAGTAGTTTTGGTGTGGAACTTCCCCATAACATGTGTTTACCATATGAAACTTGTTGACTTCCCTATAACATGTGGCTAGCATAGGAAACTTGTTGACTTCCCTATAACAACGTGGTTAGCATATAAAACTTGTTACAAGTCATTTTTAGAGGCCCAAAATAGTATCAAAGCTTGATTGGTTTTGGTTTTAGTATTGCCTCGATTTGCCCCCAAATTGGAGTCTCACGAAACTTCACTATAATATATAAACTTAGTATTATAATATATGGATAGTATGTGATAATGATTTGCTTCTAAATTGGATTCTCATGGAACTTCAATATAGTATGTGGACCTAATATTATAATATGTGGACCTAAAATGTGATGATGAACATGTAATGAGGATGGAATAATTAATGCGATATGATATGTGGGGGAGAAAATTGTTGGATTTATCTCATATCATGTTTTTGAGGTAATTGATAATTTATATATAGAGTAATGAGAAAGTTTTATTCATTAAGTTAGTTTTTGAATTAAAAACTCATAAAACTTATGGCAAATCCATTTTGGGGCTCATAGGGCCCAATACCCAACTCAGTCTATAGAAATTATTTAGGGACAAAAAGGTAGATGATAATTTGTCTTACAAGATTGAATTTTACATGTTTGTATTGAAATTTTAGGATGGAAATACTATATGAATTCTCTCTCATCTTAATTATGTCAGTCCAAGATGACTTTTGTACATAACAGGCCATCACTTGCAATAGCTAATGCAAATTAAAACTATACAAGGTAGTTCACCTCATATTTCTAAAAATTATAATGGATGGATCTGTTTATAGTTTGATCAAGTACGGACTTGACGTTAAATTTAATAAAATAGACCCGATGTTTGGCTAGAATTTGAAATAAAGTGAGTTGGAATTTGTGTTTTTCAAGTCTACTTAATTAGAAACTTAATATGTTTTTTTTAAAAATTATTTTTATTTCTAATAAAATTTATAAAGTATAATTTTATACAAATCTAGATGGACAAGTATTTTTTACTTTTTTTAATGGGCACATTTACTGCAAAAATAATATATATTCGTTACCAGATAAATATAAATTAAGTTTGGTGAGAGTTTGACCCAAATTTAAATGAAGTCGTATCAATAGGGATGAGCATGGAACAGTGGAGTGTTCAACTAACGTTAAAAACATCAGTGAGTGATTCGATTAGCCTATTATATCCAAGTAGAAAAACACGTGAACATTTCTTTGTTCAATCAAATAGCTAACCAACAAAATGTATTATTAGTAATCTATTTAAAATTCATTATTAAGCTGCTAAATTGTCATAAAAAATTATTAAATTTGAGGCACATAAACCCTACATTTTGAACTTGCTCATGGTAACAAATAATTATTTTGATTTTTATATTAAGTGACAGAAGGAAAACGAAAAAACGAAGAAAGATAGTGATTTTATAAAAAAATCATTACTATTATGTGAAAAAATGTATATTTCATAACGGGATAAAATGCATATGAAATGGTAATAATTTTTTGACCCAAGCGTTAATTGATTAGGGTCGTGCCACGCAAAGAGCAAAAGTTTGACGACATAGTTAATGGGCCTGGGCTACTTAGTCACGCCCGGCCCATGTTAAGGGTACAGCAAAATAGGAGAAGCAGGAGCTTCAATGTCAGAGAAAGGCAGTCAGTGATGACTAGTTTCGTGGAGGGGCCAAGAGTGTTGAGCGCATGCAGGATAGCTAGGAGCGCTCCTCGCTGGGATGATCCGCCTTCTTCTTCGCCTATAGAGTAGCTAAGGTACCAGCTTTGTTGCAGCTTAGATAGCCCCAAAACGTGAGGTTTGTTTCAGTCCAATAGTTCAATATCCTAAAGGAGTAGAATTTTAATTCCAAAGGTGATTAATCAAGTTCAAAATAAATAAATCCGTTCTTTAATTAAAATCAACCGTGAAATGGGAAGTGAATTATATTTTGAGTATTAATCGAATAGAATGAATAAAACTCCAAGTCAACAACTAATCTATTAGCAAAATTGTAATTAATCTTATGTGTTAGTAAACTAGTTAAACTATGTATAAGATGTGAGATAAATAAATAAATTAAATCAGATCGAATAAGAGTAAGGTAAGAGATACAAACACAAAGATTTTTTAAGAGGTTCTTAATTGGTTTGTCAGTTCTTCTAAGATAAGATTAAAATTGAATAAGAATAGTAAGTGGGTCAAGACCTAACTTGTAAAACCCACGATTTAAATCAAGGTTTTATATTTAGAACCGGTTGGTTCGACCGTTATTGTTGAGTCGAGTCAGTTTCAGAACATTTGTACTGAGCCGACGCCAGTCGCGTGTATGAGCTACGAGGGTCATGTGTACCTAAATATAAGATGATAACGTCATGAACACAGTAAAACAGAATGAGTTATTAGATATATGAGAGTATGCCAGTTACTTTTTTATTTTTATATATAGTAAATCGTAGATTTAGTTTTAGGCCGTTTACCACGTTAGAACGTATTACTAGTAGTTTGGGTGGGTTGTTAGTTATAGAGCATGTCATTATGATGTTTTGGTGTTTGTTTGATTTTATGGGATTTTTCTCGATTTTTTTAAGGATTTAATACGACTTAGTTATTATTCTTGACTCGAGCTGGAGACGAGTCAAGTAATATTTACAAGTTTGCCACCCAACCATTTCTTCTCCTCCCCCGACACTTTCCCCTTCCAAACCCTAGCCGCCCCCACTGTTTGGTGCCGCCACCGCTGGCGCCGTCGTCGCCTTGCCATAGGGCGCCACCGCATAGCCCAGCCATGGCGTCGCCGTGCCGCCCCGACTAGTCTCTGCCATCATTTGGCCGTCGTGTTGCCGGATCGCCGCGCCAAGCACCACGCCTGCGTTGCACTCGCGTCGTCGATTCCTTTGCCGGCGACCGTCGCCATCGCGATCCAGTGGTTGCCTCGGCACCTTCGACCCTCCAGTGAGCTTCCCAGACTAGATCAGAACCCATCTCCGCACATCCCAGCTGAATCGAGTCACCCATTGTCGGCACCACTGTTTTAGGCATTTTTCGGCGAGCCACCGCCTCCGTTGACTACTTCGACATCATAGATGTGTCGGGCTCGCTGAGCCGGTTCCAATGGTACCCAATACCATTGCTTTCCAGCCAGTAGATGCCGCCAGCGGTTGTCGTCGGAAAATCGCCAGAAGTTGCCGGAAAATCGCTAAAACCCGCCGGAAAATTGGATTCGCTAGAACTCACCAGAATTCGCCGGATCTTCCACGGAGCTCATCTAGTCAATCCCAATCGAAATTCGAACGCTGATGAGCGCCGAATTCGAGCTTCGAGATGCACGACGAAACCCTAGTCATCGCCGATTGCCAATGACGTGAGGTATAATTACTTCTGAGTTAGTTATTTAAAATTGATAAATGTTAGCACAATATGCTAAGATTGATTAATTGTCATGATAAATGTATGAGTATGAATGAAGTGATGATTGCATGATGCAATTAATTGAGAATGAATGTTAAGTGATCTGATGATGTAAAGTAAATGAGCATGTTAATATGGTACGATGTAACTTAGAAAAATACAATAAAATTGGTATGAATAGGATGAGTTAGAATTATTTTCATACTTATGATTATTTGATTGTTGATTGATGTTCATTGAGTTTGATGCATCATTTAGTTAGCGGGCGTTAATATTTAGT
This sequence comes from Piper betle, assembly GCA_033002965.1. Classification (NCBI taxonomy): domain Eukaryota; kingdom Viridiplantae; phylum Streptophyta; class Magnoliopsida; order Piperales; family Piperaceae; genus Piper; species Piper betle. The sequence continues at coordinate 11,426 of JAURVB010004538.1, forward strand.
TTTGATGTATAGGTACGGAGTAGGAGCTCGCCGCCTAGGCGCGATGACACGCTTGGAGCTTCTACTAGGTTCGTTTAGGACTCATCTCTATTTTACGCTCTTTTCTATTGTATATTTATTTTATTATTTGTAGGACGGGTTAAGTGGCATTTTATTGGATCCCACTTAACTCGGGCCATTTAACCAACAGTTTTCCGGATTAATAACCCCTCGAGGATGATTTTGAAAACAAGATCCACCACAAGTTGCCTTCGGGCTTATTATATAAATCCCTTCCCAGGCCTATATATATAATTTTATTGAGTTTTCAGTGAGACGAGAGATGGAGAAACCGACTACACGTACCATGAGCAGATGCCATGACAGTCAAAGCGGGCTCTGGATTAGTGCCAGTGGACTGTTCCATTCCCGAGGGATCCTGACAACTCCGTGTTTGAGTTCCTCACACCCAGAGAATGTGGAGGTTTACGGGTTCTGTTTAGTACAGCGCATGTCTGGACTTGTAGTTCAAAGGGTACTAAAGACAACTGCCTGAGAGTACTCGACCTTCATGCTCAAGGCTGGGAGAAATATGGAGGTAAGGAGAGGGCTTAGGATTTGAGACCAGAAAATGAAGTAAGAACATGCCGAGAGAGGCATCAGCAGCAACAGATCAATCAGTTCGAGACGCTATCAGGTCTGCAGCCCAGTGGCTCCTCAGTAAGTGCCCTTCAGAGTGTTCACAAGGAGTATATGATGTTTTCTTTCATATGAGAGTTTGCTCTCATAGCCAGCTTGTTATAATTATTTTATTTTTCGGACCAGTATCACTTGTTACTGACGTGTTTTTATACTATATGTAGGTAATAATCACGAGTTGAAGGAGCCAGCTTGGACAGAGGAGCAATGATGTCGTTTGCACACATGTCAGTCAATAGAGTAACTAATGTTTTTGTTATGATGTTATATATCTTGAGAATGACGTGAAATGCTGAAACATGATATGATGTGATTAAATGCTTAAGATATGATGATATGATGTAATTAAGTGCTAAGAGATGATGAGATGATGTGAACACGAATAGATTGCACAATGGAAGTGTGGTGGATTGAGACCCAAGTTCAAAATGAGTAACATGTTAGATTTTGTATTTTGTATGAATGAAATTGTTTGATATATGGTTATATATATATATATATAGATTTGCATATGTATATTTGACAGGGTGGCCCTAATTGCATTTTTAAGGAAAACTCTGTCTGTTATATTTCAAAATTTTTATTATTTTTTATCAGGATTGTCTTGGTGTGTACTTTGATTTGCATGTCATTCATGTAGTACCATGTTAGGATTTGTGCATTCATCCATGCATTATGAGTTATATCTTCATCTTAAGACGCCGAGATTGGATCTGCATGAGTTAGGTGTAGTGCATCTTTATGTATGCATTGTATATAAACTTTTCTGTCTTAATACATTGTAAGTAAATCATTTCACTAGGTTTGGGTTGACTGATTTAATTGAGGTAAGAATTATTCAGTTCTCGATAACATTTTCAAATCATTTTGAGAGTGAACGAGAGTTGGGGTATTATAATACATCAAATTGCCAATAACACTTGAATATGAGATGGTGAACATTTTCTCTTTTTTTTCCTTTAGAGTTATTTGGCACAATTTTACATTTTCACATTTCGCAATTGGAGTTTCTGTTGGGTTACACATTTGCATATTGAACTATTCCATAATCTTATTTATATAAGACTCTTGAGAAAGAGGAATCATTGTCCTTGCACGGTCACATTAAATCTTAATATTAAGGATAAATTTAGCTTCACCCATATCCTACATTTCAAAATTGGAAGATGAATATTCTTTAATAGAAACGAGATACTCCTTCTAAATCCAGTTAGCAAAATGTTGTTCATATTGCATACTTTGTTCTCTTGGCCTTGAACGACAAATCTTGTGAGTTGTTGCAAAAAATTTCTCTTTCAATTCATCGATAAGAAGAGTGGTTTTCATGTTTATTTGATGTAGTTTTAAATCTAAATGTGTTACAATAATTAAAAGGAGACAAATTAAAGTAAATCTCACAACAGGAGAGAAAGCCTCTTCATATTTGATTCTTTCTTATTGGGTATAGCCTTTAGCAACAAAGCCAGCTTTATACTTTTGAATTATGCAATCAACTTTTCTTTTGATTTTCAAAATCCATATATTATTGATTAGTTTTTTACCATAAAATAAGATTAACTAAAGACCAAACTTTATTGATTCTTATTGACTCTATTTACTACTCCATTGTCTTTTTCCTCATCACCCATTTCAATTAGATGAAGTTGTGAATTGTTTTCACCTCTGTGTGAAAAATCAATCTCTAAGAATGCTACATCCTTTGATTCAAGTTCAGTTATGCTTCTATCTACTTGTTCACCATGAGCACATGTTATTTGAAGTGTTTAGGGTATCTAGTAAGGATACACTTTTTTCTTACTTGCCAAATTTGTAGATGGTTTGTGAAGATAAGTAGCTGACCCCCAAGGTCTTAAATAACTTAGGTCAAGTTTGCAACCTGTCCAAAGTTCGTAAGGTGTGAAAGAGACTGACTTTATTAGTACAGGGTTAAGTATGCAAGTAGTAGTTAAAAGAGCATCACCGTGGAATGAAATCGGAAGGTTAGCTTGTGTCATCATCGACCTAACCATATCTAAAAGAGTCATATTCCTACATTCAATAACCCCATTTTGTTGAGGAGTGCAAGGATTAGTTAATTGATGAACAATTCTCTTTCCTTCACACCATTTTCTTAACTGATCAGAGATATATTCTCGACCTCGATCTATTCTCGAAGCCTTAATTTTGGTGTTGAGTTGGTTTTTTGCCATATATTGAAAACATTTAAAGCAATCTAATGCTTCATACCTATGTAACATTATGTATACTACACCAAAACATATGAAATCATCAATGCATGTGATAAAGTAATGAGCATCATGTTTATCCCTTACACTTAATGGACCATAGATATCGGAATGTATTGATTGCAATGAAAGTTCAGCTCTAGTAGCCTCACCAAAAGATTTTCCAGTTACTTTTCCTACTAAAAATCTTCGCATAAGGGTAAGTCTATAAAACCTAGCTTCATGTTAGGATTTTACCCGCTTGTAGTTTTGCTTGGTTCGGGCCAGTCTTAAGTCAGTTCAAGTGAGCTCGAGTTAGGCCAGTTGTTAGACTATGATTATGGGGCGCAAATGGCCTTATGAGCATGTTATGGTGGCTGAGTATACTCGACATAGAGATGATACGTTCAGTCAGGCTACAACAGCGCATGAATTATCAGTATATACGAAAGGTATACATATAATTTTTATGAGTTAGCCAAGGTTTAAGGCCTAGATCTAGGCTGTTGTAACGTTTAGTATCTGTTTGGGATTTTTATGGTATTTCAATACATGCATCATAGGGATTTCGGATCACCAAATTGTCCTCCTATGGGCCTAGCTTGATTGAGTAGTAGGTTTTCACTTGATTGAGTTCAGGTTCGAGGCCTATTTAGCCTTCCTACCTCGATTCCCGTTTATAGAATTATTTTTAGGACTCGAGTTAATTTTAACTTTGGACAGTCTCGATCTGAGCTTTATATATATATATATAGGGTAGTGCTACAGTGCACTGCCCTATTTTGGCAGCGCCAATGCGCTGCCTATTGTGGTACCGTCGGATCCTGATCCGACGGCCCACAATCAAACACGCACTCCGCCACCCCGGCCGCCCCCGGCCCCCGCCTGACGGCCGCCCCATGCCCCCGGCCCGCCGCTGCCTTTGCCCCCGCCCCCGCCCCTGGCCTCACCCGCTGCCGCCCCATGCCCCCGTCCCGCCCCTGCCCCCACCCCCATGCCCTCGTCCTGCCCCTGCCCTCGCCGGCCTCCCCTGCCCCTGCCCCCGTCGGCCGCCGCAGCCCCGCCCCCGCCCTCGCTCGTAGCCATCATCCCCGCCCGCCTCCCCCCCACCGCGCTCGCCCCGCGGGTGGCCGACGGTGGGGTGGCGCGGCGAGAGAGAGCGGGGGGAACAGGGGAGGGTAAAAACGTAATAAAAACTTTACTCGGTCCCTGACTCGAGTTAATATTACGAAATAAATTAAAAAAATAAAATTTTTTTAATAAATACTTGATTTGATCTCGCACGAGATCGAGTCAATATTACGAAATAAATTAAAAAATAAAAAATTTTTATAATAAATACTTGATTCGATCTCGCACGAGATCGAGTCAATATTACAAAATAAATTTTAAAAAATAACATAATTTTGTAATAAAAACTTTATTCGGTCCCACACGAGACCGGCGCCGCACATTTCCCAATAGGCCCATCCAGCCCCGAGGCGGCGACATTGTTGGCCAACGCGCTGCTGGCGGCAAGGTCGCCGGCAGGGGTGGCGCGCCTAAACAAATGAGGAAGAAACAAGGGAGAGTATTTTGGTAATAAAAATTTTACTCAATCGAACTCGAGTTAATATTACAAAATAAATTTTAAAAAATAAAATAATGTCATAAAAAAATTTGACTCGATCTCGACTTGGAGTCAATTTAATATTATTGAATAATTTTTTTTAAAAAATAAGATAGTAATAAAAACTTGACTCGAGTCGGGATCGAGTCAATAATATGAAATAAATTTAAAAAATATAAAATAATTTTGTAATAAAAACCTGACTCGATTATGTGCGGGACCGAGTCAAGTTTTTTATTACAAAATAACTTTATTACCGAATAAAATTTTATTACAAAATAAATTTTAACAAAAATAAAATAATTCCGTAATAAATTATTTTAACTCGAGTCGGGATCGAATAAAGATTTTATTACGAAATTATTTTATTTAATTTTTTTTGTAATATTAACTTAAGTCGGGATTGAGTCCTGACCCGCAGCCCCCGCCCCTGCACCCTGGCCCCGCCCGGAGATTGTAGTTAATATTCTTATAATATTAAATTTAAAAAAATTGACTTGGTCGCGATTGTAGTTAATATTCTTATAATATTTAAATAAATAAAAAATCAAGACCAAGGAGATCCATCTTATATAACTTTCTTGTACATGATGAATACAAGTACAAACTTACAAGTTACAAAAGTATGAAATTTGATTAAAGCAAATAACATTTCATGGTAACAAGTTACAAATTCGGAGCTATCATAGTGCATCACTGCTTTGACAATCGCCATCACTGCGCCGACACCCCTGAATAGACTCCACGACTCCACTTTCAGATGGAACAAATTTTTGCCTATATATTTAAAAACAAAACATGGAAAATAATCACAAATATATATATATATAACAAACATCAAAAGAAGGGTTTATTAGGCAACATTACCGTGATACAATTGCAGGGCAAGTGCGTTTATCATGCCCAACTCCCTGTTGATTACAACCATGGCACAACCTATCTTTTCCCAAATGGTCCAGTGCAAGTTCTTTACCACTCTTCCATCTTTTACCACTTCCTTTTGTCTTTGATTGTGCAGGTGGATGGACTTGTATTCCATGATGTAGTTGTATTCCATGATGCCGATCATCTACCACATCTTCTACCAATTTTTCTATCTCCAACAATTTTTGCTTGGCGAGTTCAAACTTTTCAGATGACGAATATGCCTTTTTGGCCCATCGATTAAATATACAGTGCAATTCTCCCCAATTTGAGAATAACGTTTTCTGACAATCACCATGAAGTTCCACTCCCTCACCATCAAAAACAACTTCCTTTGCTATGTCAATTGTCCATCTCTTCATGATATACATTTCAGGAAAAATATCCCCCTCATTCAATCTAAGTACATATAGCAAATGTCTACAGGGCAAACCTTCACTTTCTAAAAGCTGACAACTACACGTGCATCTCCTATTAGCTCCTTTGTAAATAACATGTGAAACCAAGCCTTTACTATTTCTACAACATGTTACATCATACTGTTCAACATCCTCCCCATCTAATTTCTTATGAGATGAGCAACAAGCCATACTATATTGTAGTTCTTCTTGAAACTTATAAAACACTTTTCGAGTATAAACTTTTGCCATCGTACATTCCATATTGAATGGGGTGACCAATTTAGGGCTTTTATATGCATTTTCATATGCTTCTTTTGCCTCGTTCAATCTCTGTCTTTTGATAGCTCTCTCATATCTATGTATAAACTCAATGAGGCTATTTTTTTTGTTCACATACCTTGAGTAAAATGAGTTTTGGGATTCACTTCGTTGTGAACTTCTTATACCAGCTAAAAATATACCTTTACTATACACTGGCACCCAAGCATGACGAATTGCATATATAGATTTCAACCACTCATTTCCCACTACGCAATTGTCTTTCATTAGTGCACTCCATTGTGATTCAAAGACTTCTTCATTTTCCGCACCATAAATTAAACTGTGGAATGACTCATAAAACTCCTTCCTGTGAGCAATTGCACCTAATTTTTCAGTCTCCTTCTTAAGGATATGCCAAATGCAAAGACGATGATATGTTGAAGGAAATATCAATTTAATTGCTTTATCCATTACCGGATCTTGGTCAGTAACAATTGCCCCGAGATGCCTTCCATCCATGCATTTTAAAAATGTTTCAAAAAGCCACACAAATGATTCTGTCTTCTCATCACACAAAAATGCACATCCAAATGTAATTGTTTGCCTGTGATGGTTTACTCCGGTGAATGGGGCAAAAACAAGTGAATATTTATTTGTATTATATGTTGTATCAAAAATGATCACATCTGAGTATAGCTGATAATTTTTCCTTGCAATTCCATCCGCCCAAAAACAATGTTTTAATCTGCCCTCATCATCCAATTCATAGCAATAAAAAAATGAGTTATTCATTTCTTTCATTTCCTCGAAGTATTCCATCAATAATTGGGCATCAATTTCCTTTATCTCCTTTTTATATTTTGTCTGCACATTTCTAATATCTATCTCTGTACAACCAATATTTTCTGCCCCACCTGCTTCAATTTCTAGCACAGACATTAGTTGAGAAGTTTTGATGTTAGCCTCTCCGAATTGGTCAATCAAGTTTCGGTGCACACTTGTAACATGCCTATGTGCCCTGAGAAATTGAATTTTTGATGGTGTAAGGAGTGCATGACTATGTCCTTCTTCGAAATACATGACATTCCATGTGCCCTCTTTATTCTTAGTTACCCTCATACGTGCTTGACAACCTTCTTTTATTATAGGATGAGTTCTCTTTTTTCCTTTGTCAGGTATTTCTCTTTTTCGCTCATCTTCTCTGAAATGACCTTCTTTAGAACACACGAATACTTGCGACCATAACTCTTTTGTTCTCTTATGATAATTTGTACTATGTTTACGTATAGCAAAACCGGCCATTTTTGAATACCTACTGTATAAATTGAGTGCATCGTCCAAACAATCAAATTGCATCCCAACCTTCGGTTTGAACTCATCTTCTACAATAGGATAAATTGTTGTAATATTTTTGCTTATATCTTCTTCCTCGTATGCTTTATCTTCAAGCTTGTCCATTCTTAAAAAAATATAAAATTTATAAAACCTAAGAATATTTTCAATTAAAATAAGCGCAATAAGCATGCTTTAATTAAGTCAAAATATTTTTAAAGACTTAACTGTAACCTGATTTTCGTATTCTGAAAGATGTAATTTTGGCGACCTCGACTCCCTGTGACCTGAAAAATATAAATTTACCGTCAAATATGAATATATGCCACAGAATCCCATAAAAAAAATTAACTTTACCGTTCAAAACTAGCAAACTCGCGCGTGACCGAGTCAATTTTTTTATGACTCGAGTCGGGACGACCACGGCGGGTTACTGCAGTGTCACAGGTGTGGCAGGGGGCTGTGCGCGGATTGGGGCGCAGGGCGGCGAGGGGTGGGGCAAGGGTCAGTGGGGGGCGCGGGCAGATGCGGGCGCAAGGCGGCGAGGGGAGCGGCAAGGGGCAGTGGGGGGCACGGCGGCAACTGTGGGAAGGGCAGGGGAGGGAGGGGTGGCAGGGGCCGGGGGCCAGCGAGGGGTGGGGGCCAAGGGGCGGAAGACGGTTGCGGGGGCGGGGGCGGGTGTGGTAGGGGTGGGGAGGCAGGGGAGGGAGGGAGGGAGGGAGGGACGGCAGGGGTGGGGAGTTAGGGGAGGGAGGGTCGGCAGGGGGCGGGAGGCGGGGCAGGGCGCGGGGGCCGGGGGATGGCAAGGGGGAGGGCAGGGGGCCTGGACCGGTGGGGGGCAGCAGGTGGCAAACGGCGGCGGGGGCGGGAGCGGGGTGCGGCAGGTGCGGGGAGGCAGGGGACGGAGGGTTGGCAGGGGGCGGCGATAGGGGGGCAGGGGCCCGGGGCAGGGCGGGGGCTGGGGGCGCCCGCGGCGGCGGGGGCGGGGGCAACGGCGGCGGGTTTTGGGAGAGCAGGGGAGGGAAGGAAAGGGGGGGCAGGGGTGGGGACGGCGGGGTGGGGACAGCGGAGGATGGGTCGGGGACGGGTTGGTGGCGAGCCCTCTTTATAGAATCGACCAGCGGCGGGAAGGGGCACGGGCGGGAAATTTCGTCGACTGGGGGGTATTTTGGTTGTGGGCCGTCGGATCACGATCAATGCGCTGCCCAGTGCGCTGCGTGAAAACGTAGCGCACTGTAATATTATCGTGTATATATATATATATATATATATATATATATATATATTGTATATGCTCATAGGTGGACACCACTAGGTCACAAGTTTTCGGATGTACAGATCGTGGCACGTAGCAAGATTTGAGCCATCCATGTCAGCCCTAGTTTTCTACCATTGATTTTTTAGAGATTTTCATTGATTTTCGGAGTTTTCCACTCTTACCGTTGCCACCACTTCGGCCCACTGCCGGCAAGTCTCCGGCTAGCCCCTGGCCACCAGAACTACACCCCCATGACTGCCTCCCGGCCGGCTTTCTATCCGTACCTCTTACGACCAACGGCTCCACTTTAGTCACCATCGGCAATGGAGTTTTTATAGTAGATTTCAGCTGCTGCCACCACCATTTGAGCTGTTCTCCGGCCTCTACAAGTCACCTACGGCCGATCCAACCACCCACACAACTTCATATTGCCAAGATTTCCAATTTGAGACCACCCACCACCGTCCCCATTGCCGTGATTGCTGCCGGCGATGCTACTGCACCCGTGGCGATTTTGTCCTCTTTCCAACTGTTTTCCTGCCAGCCAATGGTCGGACTCTACTGATCACCTCCACCATCATGTTCCTCATAGCATGGGTTGTCAATCCCAACAGGTGGCAACCCCAACCGCGCCACCATCAGCTTTTTTCGACAATGGGTACCGACCACCTCATCGAACCCATATACCAACCTTTGCGTTCGCCATCTTGTGTTTGCATTCGCTTGCGTGAGTCTTGTTCACCTGTTTGTGTAAAACTTGTGACTCGAGTTAGAGTATTACTACAACAAACCAGCCAGTTCGAATCAAGTCAGATCATGAACTGCGTGTTGAGTCGAGGCTAGCCATGAATTATGGGTTATCAGAATATATAAAAGTATGCAGTATTTTTTTCTTTTTATATGTTTGATCGTAGAAATTTTTTTAGGCCGAATAACGTATTAGACATGTTATGGGGTAGTTTGGGCGGGTTATTAGTTACAGAGCATATTATGTGGATGTTGTTGTGTTTGTTATATTTTATGGGAATTTTTCATATTTTTCTTGATTTTTTAGGATTTATTATGAACTAGTTATTATTTTAACTAGACTAAGAATCGTGTCAATACTTATTTTGTGAGATACCTCAACTTAGTCCTACATCTAATACCTACTAGGAGAAGATCTTGTTTATAAGTGGGAATGGACTAGAGATCTTTAACTTTCGGGGTGCCCATTTTAAAGAAATGACTTAGCCCATTATGTTGCACTTTGGGCTGGGTCATTACAAATGGTATCAGAGCCAACCTGGTTCCGTGTTAGATGGTGGGATGGACTAGGGACGTTGGCTAGGCTGCCGGTCACGGGCCAAAAAAGGTCACAGGCTGGGGATAGCAATGGGCCAAGACTAGAAACGTTGGCTAGGCTGTCGGTCACGGGCCAGAAAGGACGTGGGCTGGGGCTAGCAACGGGCCAAGAATAGGCATTTCGGGGACGAAATTTCCTAAGGTGGGTGGATTGTGAGATCCCTCAATTTAGTCCCACATCTAATACCTACTGGGAGAAGATCCTGTTTATAAGTGGGAATGGACTAGAGATCTTTAACTTTCGGGGTACCCATTTTAAAGAAATGACTTAGCCCATTACATTGTACTTTGGGCTGGGTCGTTACATATATACGAGTTTGCCATTGGAGTATTTCTTCTCCCTCTCGACGTTTCCTCACCTCCAAAACCCTATCACTGCTCCTGTGGTTGTCACTGCCGCCGATCAACGCCGCCCCGCCTTGCGTGCAGTCGCTGTGCCGCCCTACCAACCCCAGCTACCGTCTCGCCGCCACGACACCGGAATCGCCCTACGAGCCATGATGCTCTCATTGTCGATTCGCCGCCATCTAGGCCGTGCCATTGCCGCTGTGACCCCGACAACCACCCCATCGTCCTCTGTGATATTTCCCCCCTACCTAGCACTGTCGCCGAGGCCGGTCGTGGGTCCGATTGGAGTGACCAACCGCCCTAGCTAAACTCGACGCGGCCGCTGGCGATCATCGCCACCACTACCATCCTCACCGTCACCACCATTGGATCGAGCTCGTCGAGCTGGTGCCAACGGTTCCTTGTACCCCCCATCCCGCTGATTGTCGGAAAATCACCGGAAACTGCCAGAAAACCAGATTTGCTAGATTTCGTTGGATCTTTTGCTAAGTTGACCCAGTAGAACTTGATCAAACTTCAAACACCGTTGAGTGCCAGATTTGAGCCCTTAGACATGCGATGAAACCCAATCGTCGCTGATTGCTGAAAATGCGATGTATAATTACCTCCGATTTAAATATTTATAATTGTATTTATTAGTACAGTGTGCCAGGATTGGTGAATTGTGTGTTATAATTATATATATATATATATATATATATACAAAAATGTAGATTTGATTAAGAATAAAATATGAAATTGTTTGATTGAGTGGTGTTAAAAATGTAAGTTAAGAAACTAATTAGGGTAACTAAGTAATGATCATGATCTAATGCAAACTAGCCTAAGTAGACTTGTTAGAATTGACATAGGTTGATGTGACTATCATTGATACATGATGGATGTATGCGTGATATAGGATGTATGACTGCATCGTGAGCAGGCGTTAGCTTTTAGTTTGTCATGTAGATACGGAGCAGGAGCTCGCCGCCTAAGCGTGAGGACCTGATTAGAGCTTCTACCAAGTCCGTTTAGGACTCGTTCTCTATTTTACGCTATTCTATTGTGGATTTGATTTATCATGTGCAGGATGAGTTAAGTGGCTTTTTATCAGATCCCATTTAACTAGGGTTATTTAGCCAACAATTTTCTGGATTAATAACTCTCGATGTTGAGATCTCTCGAGTTAGTTTTTGAAATTAAGATCCACCACAAGTTATCTTCGGCTAATTGTATAAATCCCAACCTAGACTTATATATGTATAGTTTTTGCATTTTCAATGAGAGATAGAATGAGGGTTATCGATGGTCACGTCTTGAGATAAGGTGTGTGCTCGTCAAAGCGGGCACTTCATTCCCGGGGGAATCCTGACAACTCCACCTTTGAGTTCGTCAAACCCAGACAAGTGTAGGGGTTCACAAGTACTACAATGTAGTGCATGTCTAAACTTGTGGTTTCAAAGGGTACTGATGGCGCATGCCTGAAGTACTCGGCCCTTGTACTCAGGACCAGGAGTAATATGGAGGATGTAGAGGGTGGAAAGGAATGAAATTGATGTGAAAAGCGATAGAGAAATGACCAAAGTATGAGAATGAGAAAGAAAGGGGGATGTTGTCGATCCAGGTCGATGGCTCCCATATATGCCTTGATGAGTGTTCTATGAGGAAGATATGGATTTCTATTCAATGGGAGAGTTAGTTCTCCTGTGCCAAATTGACATTAGTTATTTTCCAGACCAGTAACACTCGTTATTAACGATTTCCTAATATATATGTAAGTGAGCGCCTCGAAGAATGAGAGCTATTGGGACTGCGGAGGAGCAACACAGAAATCACGCACACATGTACTTGTCGAGTGTATGTAGTGATGATGACATGTATTGAATTGTGTTGATGAATTTGATATGCTATAATTGTGAATCTATTATTAGCATTTGGCATGTGAATGGAAATAGAAAGTGAAAAATGTGTAGGGTAAACTACGAAGCAAGGACTAGAATGTGATAGAAAATGAATTGTTTGGATTATGTTTTTATGCCTGTTGATATAAATATATGATACTTACCGTTGACAGGGTGGCCCTTATTGCACCTTTAGAGGAGATTTTATCTGTTTTTTCATAAAAAATTAATGAATTTTTATTTGAATTTCTTGCTAGTTACATTGTCTTGTTTTTGTTTGTACGTTGTGGCATGCATGTAGGACTGCGTTAGAACCCAAACATACCATCCATGTATTTCATGTTTGCACTTCCATCTTAAAATGTTGAGGGCAAATCCAAGTCGGCTTATTCGAATCAGTAGATTAACAAATAGTTCGGTCGCCTTTGATATTTCCGGGCTGGTTTACGGGTGAGCCAAAATGGGGTGTTACAGTTCATGTTCATAGTCATGCTCGAGCCCGTGTCTGTGTCTAGTTACCTGGCCCAACACTGTTACTTGACTTAGTTGAGTTGACTGTGTCAACTCGCCCGAGTTAACTCAATTCGGTTTGGTTTAGCTCATTTTTAGTCCTTTTTACTGTTTTTCGACCTTTTTCAATAATTCAAGAATCTTACATTAGTTTAGATTTATATTCATATTATTTAGCATATTTTGATGCTATGAGTTTATATATTTATTTATTCATTGTTATTTATTTATTTTTATTTATATATTTATTGTATATGATGAATGTTCACATGATTATTTGTTATTATTAATATTATATTTACTTATGAATATTAGTCTTATTATGTTTACTAAATTATATATATTTATTTATTTGTTCGTTATGTGCATGAAATTATTTATTTGTATTTAATTATGTATTTCATATTGGATAACTATGATATTATTATTATTGATAATTAATTAAAATTAAATAATTATTTATAAAATAATTAATTATTTAATTATTTAATTATTTATATATTTACTAGCAAGAACAAACGTGAGTATATATGATATTTGCTCATGCTTAATTGTGTATTTATATGGCATAATTATAGTATTATGTTATGAGTAGAGTATTATTATTTTTATGTATTTATTATGTATCTATTTATTCATAAATGTATTTATTTATTTATTTATTTTTATTTGTTATGTCTTTTATTATGTCTCAATTTAGATGCTGAATGCGTAGTTGTAGGTTTTTTTAACACCATTTTATTTATTAAGATGTACTTATGATGTGAGCACACACCACAAACACATCATATAGAGATGTTAGTATTTTACTTAATAGTAGGTTTCAAAGTAAGTTACGGAATCCCAGCTCATCAAAGATGCACTTGGAGATTGGACCAGATGTCCGTAAGACTCTCCCTTTGCTTGATCTTTGCTTAACTCATTGTGTGTTGAGTTAAACCATGTTTTAACATAGGACGGCATCGGCAACCTTTTATCAGATCCCTTCGACATTGGGCTATTTACCTGTGTTTTCTACCCATATTTAATAAAATTTCAAGGTTAAAACTCCTTAATGGTTTTCGAAAGAGAATATCTAAAAACTAAGTATTAAATCCTCTCCCAAGATTATATGTATAAATATGAGGGTTTAGGACTTTTACAACTAAGAGTGTGTACGGGATATATGGACCACACTAGTACTCTACGAGAGTATTACGTAATGCAGCACATTTTCAGAATTTGTGGCACTAACTTAATCGTTCATTTTACTACTTGAATATCGTGACGAGTGTAATATGGAGGATGTGAGGGCGTTAGTGTTGTATGTAGGAATATTAATATTAGCCGTGAATTCGCACCGACACTTGTTTAAGTATATTTGTTTAATACCCAGTGTAAGGCAATTTTGAAGTTTCTTAAGTTTTTGTGGGTAATTAAATATTCATTTGCTAGTTTATACTAATTATTTTTTGGACCAGTAGCACTCGTTACTAACATTTTTTATATTATATATGTAGGTCTTACAATCCTAAGTCGACTTTGGTGGGAGGACAAATAAACGCTATACATACTTGAGCTCAGGGCAGTTATTTTCTTTCTTACCTTTATTTATATTTGTTGTGTTTTGACACATATTTAATAATATTTTTCATTCTCTTAATACCAAACGGGTTGTTTCGATCTATTTTATTGATCGAGTTTACCGACCAACAACTTTAGACACGACTTGACACGATTATAACATTTCTAATTCGGTTTTTAGGTGAAATAAAATCGGCATGCTCTAAGTCGATGTGAGTTAAAGGTTCTAAAACATCTTCACGTGCTCAAAGCATCATTCGATCTTGTCCTACATGACCTAATCATGCATGCCAAACAGTTGCATCAATAAAAGCATTGCTTGTAGAAGCAATAAATGAATAATCACTATTATTTTGAAAAATAGAGTCATCAACATCTAGAATGAAAAAAGTTATTAGAAAAAAATCCCGACATATAAAATTTATTCATCTTGTAAATAATCAACAAATGACCATTGAAGTTCAAAAACAAGTCAAATTCTATAAGGACATGAACAAAAACTAAATTTCATCGTATGCCAGCGCATTCAGGACGTCATGAAGCAACAAAGTGTGACCTCCCAATAGCTGTAACTTGATGGTGCCAACTCCTTGGACTTCAACACGAGACTTGCTCCAATGCATCCCACGTGGAATCCAACAAAATTCCACGTATGCTCCTCTCTCTATGTGGCTATGTGTTCTGTTGCATGGAATCCACAATTTACACAGGATGAGAGTTAGATAACATCAAGCACTTATACACATAAGCATACTGTGCATTTGAAAAAGAACTAATCTTCTGTAAAACTCGTGACTCGAGTTAGAGTTTTATAGTAGCGAATCAATTATTTCTAGTCGAGTCAATTTTATGACACATGTGCTTAGCCGAGGCCAACTGTGCGTTATGAGCGATGAAGGATAAATATATCCAAGTATATAATGATAACGTCAGGAAAATAATAAGAAATGAGTTATCAGAGTATATGACAATATGCTAATTATTATTTTTATGTATTTGATCGTGGAATTATTTTTAGGTCAAATAACGCATTAGGATGCATTATATAGCGGTTTGCGTTTGGGTGGGTTATTAGTTATAGAACATGTAATTTTAATGTTATTGAGTGTATTATATTGTATGGTATTTTTTTATATTTTTCTAGATTTTTTAGAATTTATTAGGAGTTAGTTATTATTTATTACTCAAGTCAGAGTCGAGTAAACTTTTATTTACTAAATTGCCACCAAAACCTCCCTCACAAAGTTTCCCCCTCTCCCTGTTCATCGCCCTGACGTCGCCTCTGGCTGCCATGTCACACCAATCGAAGTTGCCGACCTCCACTAGAGCTCACCAAGTTGTCCCTGTCTTCCCGGCCGCTGCTCGCCCTCCACGATGCCCCAACGTCGTGCCCTCTCACCACGCCCCGACGCCGATTCCTCCTCTGGCTGCATCACTCCTCCATTGACATGCCATTGTTGCTGCCCCTTCAACCCCGGGCAACCTTTCCACAACCTTGCGATGGCAGCGGTGATGGTGCACTGTTGTTGCAACCATCACTGTAGCCACCACCCTTGCCATCATCGTGGTGCCGACCCACAATCCCGACCACCTCCCCAAAAACTTTGTTGAAAAATCATCAAAAAGTTGCCAAAAATTGCTAAAAAATCGGATTTGTTGGAATTCACCAGAAATCACTGAATGTTCGCCGAATTCATCCCTTCAAAACCGATTGTACTTTGGATGCCGCCAAGTGCCGAATTTGATTCTCAAACAGTGCGACAAAACCTTATCAAACCCTAATTACCTTGACCTAATTAATTAAAATTGATAATTATTACCATAACATGTGATAATTTGATTGATTGATGTAGTCAAATATTTTTATTGTAAATAAAAATGAATTTGTATGATTTGAATGATACAAAGTAAATGTAATGAACTAATTAAGTAAATTAAGTATGAATTGTGAATTAATAACAATGTAAATTAGGAAATCATGATGTAAATTGATGTGAACGCTTAATATGAGTATGTTAGTTAGGATGTGTGAATGTATCATTTAGATAGTGAATATTAACTTTTAGATTTGATGTGTAGGTATGGCGTAGGAACTCACTATTCGGCGTGTGGATACGATTGGAGCTTATACTAAGTTTATTTAGGACTCACTTTTAATTTGACTTTTTCACTTTGTTATGACTTGATTTGAAAGGTAAGCGGATGTGTCGAGTGGTGGATTTATCGTACTTCACTCAACACGTGTCGAGGTAAGTAGATATGTCGAGTGGATTTATCATATCCTATCTCATCAATGCATTGAATGGTTGTATCACCATCCTGAGACGCCAATGGTATCCTGAGACGCCAATGGTATATATGGGTTAGTTTGACCGAATTAAGTAAATTAGTAAATAGTTTGGTCATCGGGTAACATTTATAGTTCGGCTCGCGGGAGAACCAAATTGGGGTGTTATATCTTTGGTGCAGCGTAAGTGTTGCCATAATGTTCCTTGCACCTGCAGTTATAATAAGTAATGTAATGGATGTTCTTTTTGACCTTTCTTTGAAAATGCTTGTTTATATTCCTTCTTAACAAGATTAGGTTATCCTGACAAGACTTTAACTTCTTTTTTTAGAAATTTCTTTGAACAACGATGTTTGGCTTATAAGGCCTAGCATCGTGTCAAGCTATCAATGCCTCATCCTCGTGATTAGCAGCTTGAAGCCGCTCATCCTCAACCTCTAAGTGGTGTGAAATGTCCACAAATATTGTGAGTTATATTAATCTTCATGTGCTCCTCCCATAAATGGGGCAATGAGCACCTATTGCTCGTATGACAAAACGTGACCAGCATTAGTGAGATCATGTATCAAATTTCTCTTCTCATGAAGATGGTGCCCTATTGTAGTTTGAGATCTCTTATTGTAGGTGTCAAATTTAATGGCAAGTCTGCTCAACTTAATTGTAGACGTAACCCCAAATTATGTTTCAGGTCCGGTCACATAACCTACACACTTTCATACTTCTCATGTTCACAAAGAAGATCATTATACATAACACCCAAAATGGTAATTTGAACAAAGTTATGCTTTTTTTATTTTTTATAAAGCTTAATATATCACATTGTGCTATTAGGGATATGTGGACTAATAGTGTGGTTCAAAACTTCGAGAACTTCTCGTCTTTCAAAAACCAACTGTACATAATTATCATCAATAAGTTATTCATCCTTATTTAAGTCAACCACAATATTTTTAGATGTGTCCACGAGGGCTAGTTAACTAGAGACATCAAAAAAATTGGAGTAAGTACTAACACAAGAATTGATGCAAAATTAAATGTTGAGGATAAAGTAAAATTAATCATGCATTATAAATTGAATATTGAGTGAAACTTATAATCACAATTTATATTTTACGTGTTTAATAATACATATCCTAAATATTAATATATACCTTTATTAAAATTGAGATGAGATTAACAAATAATCAAATCATTAGCTCCCACTTTCTTAAACATTTTAATTTGAATAATTGTAACTTATACAAAATAAATGAATTAAAATTTTCTCATAGACTTTTATTTATGAAAGACCCAATTTTATAAACTTGGTTTAATTATAAGTCACAAAGACTAAGATTAAGCCATTTAAATATTGGGTTGATAAAATAATAATCATTCCATAATCGGTCGGTCCACGTCACTTATTAATTTTGATTTAATGAGGAACAAAACCAAAAAAATTAATTTTCAAACAGTCCACTTAGAACCGTTAATTAATTTGAATAAACAAATTATTTATTTTCTCAATAATTTTGTAAATAATTAATCGATAATATATGGACAAACAGATCATTGGACCGATTAGAAAACCGAGTCGCTACAGATTTTAAAGGTCACGGACAGAATATTTTAAATGGGTCGTTATACAGATTTGGAAATGAACAGACTTTATTTAACGGTCTAGCCCATCCGGACACTTTCGCATCATCCTTACAAAAAATAGGGCACCGGCTCGTAGGGATTTCCGAGGCCTCCGGCGACGAAGAAGGGTGAGGGCTTCTGCTCTCGAGGAGGTGGTTTTCCGATCATTAACATCCGGAAGTGAGCAGACCTTAGTCGGCGACCGAAGGAGGCCATTTGATCGCTCTGCAATCTATGCCCTCGTCGACGACAGGGGGTCGCCGGGTTTTGGTGGGAGAGTGGTACAACGGCGAAGAAATACTTCACCGGAGGGGAATCAACCACTTTTTGTTTATTTCTTAATTTAATAAGGTGAAATTTATTAGGGTCACCGATTAATAGACTCGATCAGTCGAGTCCATCTCCGATAGTTCCTGTTCGCCGGAGATACCGGACTCTACATATGAAGAGTTGACGGCAATTAGAGTGGGAGGGGAGGGTTTATTAGGCGTAAAAAGTGTTTTCATCCTATTTTATGAACAAATCATAAAAAAAACTAACTAAAAACAGCCTGAAATACTTGCTTATCAATTAATGACAGATTAAAAACGTATAGATAAGCGCATAACAGATCCAAATACATGTTTTAACAGCGTGCATACTTAGACCAGATCATAAAAAAATAACGATACACATTATCAATCGTGATTATTTCTATAGATATCATGAGTTCTAATAAAAAACAGTAATTAAACATGTTAATCATGCGTTAAAAAAATTTCACCGATCAGATCATCAATAATTGAATATAAATCAATAATCATGATCATATCTCAAATTATTTTGCTTATCTAATCATAATAATTAACAAAATACACTTTTTATGATATGAACATGATAGATACAGATTAATCAACATCTTAGTACAAAAATTAAGAATAAAATGATTTGGATTTTACAAAACACCATGTATTTGATCCATCCACAGACTAGAATATCTGAAGAAATAAATAAATCAGAGAAAATAAATGGAGGAATTAGAGAAACTGGTTTGAGAGTAACACCGCAACTTATCTCCTCCTTTCTTCCTTTCAGTTTTCACCGTGTGCATAAAGTGGAGATTAAAGATCTCTTATATGGAAGTTAAAAGAGAACTAACATTAAAGAGAGATAGGGGAAGATATCCTATTTAATCTCAACATATAAGATTAGAGGGGAATTAGTTTTGGATAAAACTTTGGACCCCTTCAACTTATCTCTTAAAACAACGTTATATTTGGTGGGGCCACAACCCATTATGGGTCTAGCCATAAAATAAAATACGCCGTGAAGAGAAAAAAGTCAAAGGGAGTGGACTCTTTGTTAGAGTGGACAGCTAAAATCCATGGAGTGATTAAGGACAGAGTTTGGTGTGAATTGGTGGAGAAAGAGTACTTGAATACGTGCATTGTAAACCAGGTCTTAAAGAAATTCCCTGATTACGAACTGGTGTTTGCAATTTTATTATTGGGCCACTACACAGCCAGTTTTTAGACAACCATGCGTTCAATTTTTTGTCACAGGTATTAGATTAAATAAGGGAAAAAAGTGATGGATCACTCCATCTGTCTTTATACCACATTCTCATCAGGTTATGTCAAGGCTAATTTGCTTGAGTTGGCAATCCAAGTATAGAATGGGATGATTGAATCAAATTATCGAGTGTTTAGCATAGATTATAATAGGTTCATTGAATCAAATTTTGATTCAGCCGAGTATTATTATTACAAGATGGTTCTACTTTTTGCATTAAGCATTGTTATTCAAGTAAGGTTATCTATCACGATGTGTATTAGGATTTTTAATTTAATTTCTTGAATTAGGCCGTATTATTATGATTGTTTTTTAAATTTTTTAATTTTATTTCCTTGATTATAAAGTCTACGTGATATTGTAACTTAATTGACTTTGTCTTGTATTAGAATTAGAATTTTTCCTGGTTACCATCGTTATGTTTATTTTGTTTAACTTAACAATCACCATAAACAAATAGATGGGTAGAAAAGGAGGAAATATGAAGGGTGGTGGTATTGGACCAAGCCACCGCCAGTCTGCGACTTTGCGACAGCAGTGTTCAGGAATCAAAATCGATGCCTCTAAGAATGTGTCGTCTGTGTTGAGATTGGAGCATTTGAAGAATATGGCAAATTGGGCTAGTGGAGAGGCTTCTATGCCTCCCGTGGCTGCGTTGTTTGGGCATCGTTTGTCGTCTGCTGCTGACGAGATAGGGATTCCCCTTGATGCATCGTTTTTTCCTTGCCAGAGGTGCGTTTTGCTGTCTGCCAGTCATCACAATTGTTACCTGGAATGATAGTGAATTTCTTGTTGATGCTTCATTATTTCCCTGTCGAAGTTATGTACACACTATTATTAGCCGTCATTCTTATTATTAGGCAATTTGAGATCTGATATGAATATATGGTCGAGTTGAATGGCCCAAATTGGAATAAGCAGAAGAAGAATAGTGTCATGTCTTTGATTTATTAAGCTATTATAGTTTTTCCATTGTTCCACGTCGTGAACTCTGTCATGAGCTGCAAACAACCATAATTTGTTTGTTTAACTAATGTGCACTTCGGTATTATCAAAGATAATATTTGTTTCTTCTCAATTGGTATGACTATGATAAACAGTGGACCTTAAAAGTTCTCTGATTAGATGCCAATATGTTATCTATTTATGCAATGCATATGCTTGAGATATTTATCCAAGTAGTTCTCTTGTATGGTTTACCTGTTGGCTTTGAGTCTCAGGTGTGAAACAGTTCTTCGGCCTGGCCATGACTGTATTATTCGAATTGAGAAGACCAAAACTAAAAAACAAGAGCTCCGTCGGTGTAAGCATTCACAGCCTCCTGCTCAGAACGACATTGTTTACCATTGTAATTTTTGTTTGCACAAGAATGTGAAAAGAGGAACACGGAAGAGCTAAATGAAAGAACTATATTCTTCAAGCTCAAAACAAGCATCAAATGTGGATTTAACCGGTAAGCCTGGGGAAGATAGCATGCAAAGAGTGAAACAAGTTCCAAAAATGGAGCTTTTATTAATTAAAGATCCAACCCCAGAAAAATGCTCCAAAAAAGCTAAGGAGAAAACACCTATCCTCCTCTCAACAAAGAAAAGGCAGTATATTACAACTTGCAACCAAGGATCTAGCATCTGTACAGGGTCGTCCAAGAAGAGTTTCAGCGTTCCATTCAGTACATCTGAGACTGGAAAGGCAAGTAAAAGGAGGAAAAGCTGGACAAGTTTGAAGGAGATCGCAGAAAGAGAATCACATGATAACTCAAGAAGCACTAGTGGTTTGCCAATTCCTTTTCTTTTGTGAAAGTATGCCTTTTGTGTGTAAATGGCTTATGTAACCTCTTCTTCTTAATGATGTGTCATTCTTTTTTCTTTAAATGATGTATCATTCTGATGAATGTTACGAGTATATTGAGATTGTGGGGGGCTTAAGGAATCCACCCTTTTTTGTGTTGGGATCGATCGTTTTGGATAAAATGTGATGGTTTTTCTTTGATGATATAATTTCGAGTGAGTTTTTTAGTTAAATGTGATTGTCTTGGGGGTAAAGCTTCTCATTGAGAACAGAAAAAATCTAAGGGAGTTGATTCTTTTTAGAGTCGGCAGCTAAAATCCATGGAGAGATTAAGGACAGCGTTTGGGGTGAATAAGTGGAGAGAGAGTTCGAAAATTTTCAGAACTTGAATACGTACATTGTAAACCAGGTCTTGAAAAGAATCCCTGACTACAAACTGTGTTTGTAATTTTATTGTTGGGCCGCCTCACAGCCAGGTTTCAGACACGACCATTACACGAATAAAACAATGATATGTTTGTTGCAAGAAAACCATGAGTTCAATTTTTTGTCACCAGTATTAGATCACATAAGGGAAAGCTGTATCTCCCTCCACTGGTCTTTATACCCCTTTCTCATATCAGGTTATGTCAAGGCCAAGTTGATTGAGTTGGCAATCCAAGTGTTTAATGAGACGATTGAATCAAATTGTCTAGTGTTTAGTATAGATTATAATTGGTTCATTGGAGGAATGATCCGGATCTCTCGTTTTGATTTGGCCGAGTATTATTATTTCCAGATGGCACAAAGATTTTCATCTTCGTCTACTTATTCAAGATTGATTTCAGGACTTTTTAGGGTTAAAAATTTTGACTTCAGAAGCTGGCTCTTTAAGGACACGAATAACGTAGGATCTGTTCTGGACATGTGGGGCTATAACATGTACTTGAATTTATTATGCAAGGAGTTTTCTTTAAGATAACATTATTGGACGATATTTACTAAGTTATAAGAATGTTATTGGGAAAAGAGTTTTCTTTTTTATGGAAGTGTGAATGACCGTCCATAATTTTTTAGCTTTTTTGCATTATTTTATGGACGATATTTACTGGATGTATGGTTTGTTTGTCTGTATGCTTTTGTGTTAGTTTGGAATGAGATCATCTATACCTTAGTTAATTGTGTGTGCTGTAGGTGTTACTTTGATAGCTTGTATTGTTTGCTATGATCTTGGTTCTAAAGTTGCTTGTAATCTTTATGGAGGTTTATATTTTTATTACTCTATGTTTGGCATTGTGTGGGTTTCATCTTTCTCATAATGTTCATTAGAATGAAAAGTTGGATAGTAAAGAATTAATAAAATCAAACGACTAAGGATAGCATTCAGCATTTACATAGAAAAGTCTTTTACAACTCGATAGGACAAAGACGGCTCAGAAGTAGCATATTTTCACTGACGTCAAAATTAATCTCCATCGCGTGTGAGCAAAATGGCTGACACGGGATTGGAGACATTTCCCAACCCATCAAGACTTGTCAATACTGCTTTTTTCACATTTTGTATATCGATTGACACAATCTAGTGTTGTATACTGGTGTAGGCTATGCTTTTGTGGCTATTTGGCATAGACGCCCTAAAACCTTTAAAAATAAAAAAGAAAAAATAATAACATATTTGACAAAAAATGAGACGATAAAAGCCCCAGCATCATCTAGCTTTGCTGTTCTTGCGGAGGCCCTCCCAGCTAATTTCCTTTGAACATTCACCGCAGATGGTGCTAGACCCAGTTCTGGTGCCCTGACTTCTGAGAGTCAACAAGTGGGAAAGGTTCGTACACTTCCTCTCAACAGTGTGGTTCCTAATAATATGTTTGGTCAGTCGCGACACATTTGACAAAGGCTTCTGCTCGGGTAAAGACGGCTCAAATGAGGTTCTTTGTACTTCCTTCCACTCCACTGTTCTTTTAAATACTTCCCATGCCATGTCTTGCTCCTCCTTAGATAGCTTCTCCTCTTCGTTTTCTTGTAGTAGGGTTTCATGTTCGTGGTAATTTGCAATCCAGCTGGGAGATTAATAGGGCAAAAAAATGCAAACATATAAATACATGGCACAAGAATAGCACAGAAACAGCTCAACTTCTCACATGAAGACTCAACATAAACAAGATAACCGGGTTGTCATATAAAGGTGAGAATTTAGACAATATCTTACCGTGGATAATGCCTTCTAACCAATGTTTCCATAAATTTATCGGAACAGTTGCCTTGAGAAAGAGGTAAGCATTTCTTCAACAAAGACGAGCCTCCAAACTCTGAGCTCAAACCACTGATAGAATTCTGGTCAAGAGTTGTGTCCAGGTGATCATCCTCACCAAAATCAAACAAATGAAGCATCTCCTCCTTGGATATGGTGCGGTGGATTTGTTGTCTATCCACAACTCTTGCTGCCATGCCTTCCTTTGTAACCTGCTCATATTAGTCCTCGCCAAAAATCAAACCTCTAAAATTCCATCATTGAATTTAATAAATGCACAGTTAATCAGTAGAACTTACCTGTCTTTTATATATCTTCTCTCCATGGTCCCATGTGCCATTAACCGATAAGCATACACTGGCTTACGCTGGCCATATCTGGCAAAAATGCGAGTGATTTAAAGGTCAGAAACATTTTCTATGATTTAAATGTTTCCTTCAGAAAATGAAAATGATCATGTCATACCTCCAAACTCGGTAAATGGCCTGAAGATCATAAGTTGGATTCCATGAACCATCAACAAGGACCACACGGTTAGCAGCGTGCAAATTAATACCCAAGGATCCAGCCCGAGTTGATATCAGCGTGCACTTGACTCTCCTATTGTTCGGTTCATTGAATCTCTCCACAATCTTTTGCCGTATGGAACCTTCAGTACTCCCATCTAGCCTACATCAGATTCAGTAAATGTCAGCTTATGCCTTAGAGCACAAAAAGATATTTCGTCAGGTAATGTTCTTTTGAGTACAAGAAACCAGTTAGATGATTGGTAATTTTGTAAGGGTAACCAGCATTAAAGACAATTTAGAAATACAAAATTGAGTAAAAAATTATTTCATAGTTAAACTAACGCAGATGCATTATAGTCTGGGCGTCTAATAATTTTTGTACATGTTGGGATTTTCAAATTTACGGCAGTTAGTTCAGGGAGTTTATGACTTAGGGATTTATTAGGTTCAGAATATAAGGTATTTCCTCTTTCATTATAAAAGTTCATTTTTTTTGCATATAGAATAATACTGGTTCTTTTCTGTCTGGGCCTGTCTCTTGTTTTCATCCAATGCTTTTACCCATTTTGCCTTGATTTGTTCTCCAATAATATTTAAATTTCACTGGCCATCCTCTGCCTAAGTGGTATCCATGCCCAAAGATGCTTCCCATTATCCGTGCAAGACCACTGCAAGCTCACCCACCATCACCTCTTCCAGCATTACCAGCTTCACCTTTGCCATGATCCCCAGCACAACCTGCAATCATTGTCAGCTCCATACACCCAAACTTCAAAACTCCCAACTCGCCAAACATGAAAACGAAAGTGAGACAGAAGGTTACAATTATAAATGGATTCAACATCGTAAATTTATCATCAAAAAGGAAAATTTTATAATCAATCACCACTTATATGGCATGAACTTCATCTCTAAATCATCCCCACCAAATCAATTTTTCTTAACCTCCCATTGTTAAAAATTAAAGTCTCCAAACAATGAAGGCGATACAGGTCTTATCTCTTCATTCAGTTCAATCAAATACTAACCCATACTAAACTCAAGAAGTTCCATATCACTTTCAAGCAGTCTCTAGCCAAATAATTTTAGCCTTCCTCTTCTCGTCAAACCAAAAGAATTCAATTTATAAGATTTCTTCATGATCACATCTCAAGGTTGTCTTCAAGGAAGATCAAACCATCAAAAGCCATTCTCTCTCATATAACCTTTTTTATCATTGTCACCCCGAGCAATTCTCATATTTATTCAACTAAAGCACATCCAATCACATATCATCCTCATTACAGTCACTCCAATTTGACAGATATTGATGGTTTTGGCAGGTCAACACGCAATCCCTTGATTCCAATACTACTCCCACAACCCTGACTTAAATAGAGAGGAAAGTCTTCTTTTCAATCAAAAGGTGGAGATGCTGAACCCTTGATGCTGCTCTTGATCTGCCACGCAGCCTTCTTCATGTATCATACCTTTCGCTTTTGTATGTGAGCCTTGTAGAGATGGTTAGGACTCCACTCTGACAACTCTGCATGAACCTTCCATTTTGGACCTAGGATTCTCTATCTCTCATGGCAACCCTCAGGTTGATGCCCAGGGGCCATTGTTCATGGAAGCACTTTGCAGGTTTTCTTAGTGCCCACGAGAACATGCTCACACCTTCCTTCGTCAAGACGGCAGAATGATTTAATGGTGGTTTCACCAAAAGGCAAAATGGTGCAAATCTATTAAGAAACACCAAGAAAACCAACCTGACAACCAAGATTTAAGTCGGCAGGGCCCTACTTCAACGTGACTAGCTTGGGTGCGTGGAATGTTGATGGTACTTACCATCGAGCTAGGAGGTTGAATATTTCCAATCTTGCAATACGTAAAGGTATCTTCCTCTTAGGCTTCTGTGAAACAAAATCAAACCAACTTTTGTAGTCACATTGCGATTTTTTCTTAAATCAGGTATTTTCAAGGTTTCCAAGCTCAGAGAAACTGACCAGCTAATCCATTGTCGTGTAGAGACAGATCTGCATTCTACTCTAACATAATATTAATATATTCTTCAAATTTTTAAGGCAAGAATTATGGTGCAAAGTCTTACATCTATCAGATCATCCATTCATCTTTCTGGGCTCCTCATGGGCAATTTTAATTACATTAAAAGCACAATGACCAGCTGGGTAGTGTAGATGTCCCTCATTGACATCTTGAGCAATTTAACAACTTCATTTTTGAAGTATTTAACGCTATTCCTTACAACTCCAATTCCACTTGGAACAACAAACACATTGGATATGTCGTTTACAAAAACTTTACAAGGCACACTACAATGACCACCAGTTTCACAATCCACTAGTTTTCACAATATTCCATCTTTTGCTTAATCCCTAGTCTCTTGAATCATATTATCTAAAAGTTGATAAGCTATCACAAACCATTATTTTTACTGATTTCTCCAACTTAATTTCAAATACTACTCGGTATCACAATCCATTGATATGTTTCAATGTTGAAGTCCCGAAGCAAAGGATACTATTTACTTGAGAACAAAAAGTGGTAGTGCTATTGTAGCTATCACTTGGTAAATCTTCAATAAAATCCTAAATAAAAATGAAAAGGATCCAAGAAAAATGGAAGCTTAAACAAGTCAAAGGCCTAACCCAAATATATTTTCTTCCAATGAAGTGTGCATTTTTGGGGGGCGGAGGGAATTACCAAGACAACTTAATAATATCACACTATAGTTGAGAACTGCTCACAGATACTCCTATTTGCAAAATTTATATATATTATTATATAAAGAAAAACTACTAACCTGTACCAATCCTTCCCTTGCTTCCAAAACTTCCCCTCTCTTTCCTTCCGAGGTAATTTCGATAAAAACAGCTCAATGAGATCCAATGTTGCCAGGCTTTGGCTAAATACTAGAGCTTTATCACCCACATCAGCACTCATAATAAGGATATCAAGCAACAAGACGATTTTGCCACTATAATCCACCTCCTTGTAGATTTTAGTTTTAAGAAGATCTTTCCACCAGTCGGTTTCCTGAAACAATCATTAGCGTGCTGATAAAATATGAGTATCCCATGCGAGCTAAAAATAGACCAAGCAAAACTTGAGATACCTCATCAAACAAGCCAGTGCCATTTCTTTCATATGCCAAATCATTCTTGGTCTTCGGTTTTTCTGTCATGGGCAAAACTATTTTTATCTCAAATAATTCTTTAATCTAACAATGCTAAAACAGATGAAAGGTTAAACTAGTTAAGCTAAAAGAAGGCCCACTGTCACAATGGTTGAAAAATATGACGTGTGCGCCAATGCATTTCACAGTAATATAATATTATATTCCACTTTGAGTTTGACATGCTCAACGACATGTACATGGCCTAACCTGATATATTCAACGACATTTTTAAGCCTACCCTACATGACAAGATAGGAAGTTAGTTTCTGTTTTAATAAGATAATAATCAGATGATGATTACAGTTTCATCAACAACACAATCAGATTCTTTCAATCATGTTTGTCATATAGCTGATATAGTCACTAAAATCCAGTAAAGGAAATAATCAACATTATGCTGGAACCAAGGTTTGCAATATTAGATATTGGCATCGTTTAGGATGTTAGGTTGGCCGAGATATTGGAAATATTTTGGAGATATGCTAGTAATTATTTAATCTATAGCTTTTAATTGCATAGGCATAAAAATATGATTAATTAGTTTTAAAATAATATCAAGTTAACTACATATCATTATCAACTCATATTGATGAGCCATAGATGGTCAACCAAACAAGATTTATTAAAGATTAACTTAAGAAGCACCCAATAATTTAAAATAATTACGGAAACAAGGCAATCTTATTTGGCTTGACAGCCAGTTAACGCTGCTGTCTCCAATGATAAATTGTTTGGGAAGAGAGAAAAGGTAGTATCCAAGATACAAATAATTAGAAATAGTCATACCCTCATAAAAAACGTTTCCATCAAATAACACCTTTAGTAAGAATAGACCTATCCAGGAGACCTAGTACCAACATTTCCCAATGATAATAAATGAAATACACAGCCATAATTAAACAAGGTCAAATTTAAACGTGATATATTCCTCTCATTCATAATCAGTTAAAAGCAGATATATGCCAATGAGGAGAAATAAGACAGGAACAACTTCGACTGCCTGGATAACCATGCAAAAACAACAGGAATATCATAACTACTCGAAAGTGAGTTCATACCTCCGTTCATCACATCATGCTCTGTGTTGTCATCACTACCACTATCAACAAGAAAATTTTCTACAGCATCTTCATGTCTTTGACTCTCCTTATATTCCTTCGTCAGTTGCAAGAGCCCAGGATGATTCCATATCTAGCATAAGCAACAGGCAATACATCAAACAATGCCAATCAAATCTCAAATAAACGCCAAGGAACAAACAGTAGTACCTGAGCCAATGCCTGGTATCCAGCAAAAAAACAGCTCCTCCTCATTGCTTTTTCACTCAAATTTGTAAAGCCGTGAACATCCAAAAATCTTTTGTACAGCTTCCTTTGCAATGGAGAAAGCTTCACAGTAACCACAAAAACAGTTTTTGGAGGCAAATCTTTCTTCATCACATTCATATCCACTCTCTGGACAAATCCTTTTAGCTGCTCATAAAGGATATGTGATCGTTGGTTCATTATTTTAACATCCTCTGACGTGGAATTAGTATGTTGTCCATTCTCAATAGGGTTTTGGAACCTGCACATAGAATGCATTAAATAAACATCTGGAAACGTATGACACAAGAAACAGCATGTATGTAGCACATAAAATACCAAACTGTAAAGAACATTAAACCTACCTGTTCCTAAATTCATGGCTGCTGCCAAGAAATCCTTCTCTGACAAAATCTACCATCTGCACACACAATTCAAATTTTCATGAAAAAATAGTCAACAAAAATCTAAATTATTACTAAGTTGGATCCCTCAAAAGTACCAGCTAATACAAGCCCACTTCACCAATTAGTATTAAGTTACTTCATTGCTCGACATATTAATTTTTGAGGTTTCATGTGATAACCCAAACTTAGTTTCACATCCAATACCTACTAGGATAAGATCTAATTTATTAACGAGGATGGTTAATGATCTTCAAATTTGGTAAACCATTTTTGAAGAAATGATTAGGCTCGTCAATTTGCAATTGGGCCGGGTCATTATATTTCAGGTCCAACTTACTATTGGGTTGCATGCCTTGAGATAAAATTTCATTCGAACTGAGCATGCATATCACAAGCTGTACCATGTGTTAAGATGTGCTTCATTAGTCATTTTTTCCTTCAAGGCATTCATTTTCTACATTGTTCATCATTTTCCTTCAAACACGAACTTTTGGAAAGCCCAGTAATTTTAAAATATCTCACAAATACTGTAGACTCCAGGGCTTAACCACATTTTCCCTAACTATTTCTACAACCAATAAGGGTGCAGATTCATGGTGGCAATTAAAGGGATCACAATTATGTAAATAGCATGTAATTACATAACAGATGCCCTCCTTTGCAGAACATCAATGTTACTGGATAATTACATAATCAGTAAGCTAAAGACAAAAAGATGGAAATACTCACACAATAGTATTCCATGAGGTTGTTCTGCAAAGGAGATCCAGTCAATGCTATTCGCCTTTGACACCTGACTTGCTTCAATGCTTGTGTAGCATCGGCCCTCGTATTTTTTATCATATGGGCTTCATCGCACACTAGGATATCGGGTCCATTCTGTAGCGGCTCAATATAAGCAGATAATTGTCAGAAAAAAAAATCAAAGGGCATAAGAAATAAAAATTGAAGCTCTTGTTGTTTCATAGTTAACAAGCCACAGAAACAATTAGTCAAAGTCAATCTCTCACTGACATTATTCATGATTACTTTTTGTGGAAACTAAATATATAACAAATGAGCAATGCTAAAGCACTTAAAAAATACCAGGCAGAGCTAATGGAAAAGACTTGAGCACAAACAATAATTTTTGTCAGACATAGTCAGGCATCCAAAGAGGGGGAGGGGTATGTTCTACCACTTCCATCTGTGGCATCATTAGGGATCATATTTTCCAATACAAAAGATCAGCCAAGATCATTTTGCACATGCCAAACCAAATAAAATTACGACAAACAAATTCGTAACTTGAAGTATACAACCTGGGATGCGTTCATTGGTGACTATGCAATACAATATGAATGGTTCACTGTTTTCTTACAGACTTTGACATCATGCCAGATAAACATCTGACGGAGATGAAGGATATTTGTCAAAAGCTGTAAGATACTTAAATTTTTCCTCAATGGTGGTGAAAAGAACTATGTAAGCTTAATACTGGATATATGCCTAAATATTTAATATCGCCCCATAAATCTCTGCCAGCACTGCTCCTCATTCCCTTCCTCTTCTTCCTCCCTTAGCTTCCACGACAAAGAAAATTGACTAGCCTTTCTCTATTGTCATAGAAGGTTGTCTAGCTCAAATAATGCTTCCATGTTTATTGTCGTTGTTAAAGACCACTTTTTTTGGTCTTATAGTTATTAAGGCTAAAGGCATACAACAAAAGTGAAGCTGTCAGGACTTTCATACAGATTTTTATGATGTAACAATGGAATCAGCAATAGGCTGCAACCTGAATGAAGCAAGCTAGGAAGTGAATTTCCCTTAACAAAAATTGTCTGATGTAACAAATCATCATAAGGTGCTACAACAGTGCATTACCAGCCATCCCCATCTCCAAAACAATCAAGAACCTCAAACAAATATTCAAACTTTATCATCACAGAGTATGTAACTCAATGAACATTGAAGAATGAGGCCAAGAAGATGCTCGAAGAAACATAATAATCTTGGAAACTAGATGGTAGGGGGATGTGCTTCTTCTGTACTAAATTTCACAGGCATCCAGAGTGAGGAAATTTATTTAATGTTCTTCGGTTTTTCTGATTACAAAATCAAAGTGCAATACTGTTAGGAATAAAATCTGCTTGCAATGGAGATGGTGTATCCCCACAGAAGAATATCAGTGAGGATCTCAGAGGAAATAGGTATGCATCCACCGCTTATATGTGGTGGCAGAACAAAGATGGTGGATTTGGTTAAAAGGAGGAAGTGCCTAGCAGGTAGAGAGAGCAGAAAATTTGGATATAAGGGAGCTTTTGGAATTTTCATAGACATAGCCTTTCTCTCCTACATAGCAATTGAGGAATCGCCCTTTCATGAAATACACAAAACTCATCCCTTTTAGTTAAAATTTTCTGTGACAAAAATAGGGTGGATATTGAGGATACTGATAAATTTTCTTGAGCTTCACTAATTCATAGGCCTATTGTCTAGAATTAACTCAGAGCAGTTGAGATACCATGGATTTATTGAATGAATGTGATTGGCAAAACAACCATCATCATAAACGTGTCACCTTATTTTGAGCATTGGGACATGATACCAAAACTAATTTGCTGAAAGACGTACTTGCAAGAAAGGGCAAAAACATTATCATCACACTCGGTCTGTATTTCATCTCCAATAAGATCCAGACTAAAGGAGTGTTGAACCTTGCAAGCCAACTTCTATAATTATATAAATGAATCCAATCCTGAGTATGGACTCCAAGAACCTTGGACTAGAGGAGTGTTGAAAGGGGAGCAATAAGCCAGAAAGGGATGCACGATCAAGACACTAGAGGAGCGCAGCAGCCTCCCCTCCATCAAGTGAAAACTCTTTCATTTATTTCTTGTCTGACAGAAGCAGATTTGATCTCAGGAAATACGCTAAAAGCATAATAGGAAATTTACTTTCAGGCAGTGTTTCATTTTTAGCTATTGACAAAATATTAGGTATTGAACCATCGAAATGTGGTTTATTCATAGGAGAAAATCTTCTTGTCAACAAAATTCTTTTCACTAATGTTGACAATCAAATCATGCAAATAAAAAATACTATTGCGAACATATAATCTTGCCACTATGCAAACTCATAAATATAGGAAGGATCTCATCATGCACCAGAGAATAGGATCAACAAATTACTCAAAATAAACTGTGAGAAGAAAAAAGCTTAGTTGTAAGCCCCCAAAATCTACAAGGATATTCCCACATCTAATTACCTAAAGGGGCAATCTTCGATATCTGGGGCTGACCCTATAGATATTTAACTTATATTTTTTAGGATGACAAGTTCATAAGTTTAACTTAGATGAACGGTGGGCTAGAAAATTACATGCGCGTACATTTGGCCCATGAACCAAAAGAAGGGATTCCAACAACAGAATGTCCTACATGGCAGGAAGATTATAAGATCACAATGTCTGAAAAGTTAGTCGTCGTATCTACTAGAGTAATCATCAATATATAAATTGTAGTGAGTTAATTGATCATCAAGTTGGATAGCTGTTTCTAAAGGGTCGAGATAGGCTCATCAATTTGCACTTGGCAAAGTTTTTACAAATGATATTATTAGAACCAACTAAGGACCGTATTGAATGGTGGACTAGAATGGATTATATGCTCGTGGGTTGGGCCCATGGGCCAAGGAAAGGAATACCATGGACAAAATTTCCTAACAATAGGTAGATTATAAGACCCTCAAGACCTGAAAGGATGCCCCACATGAAATACTTACTATGCGATCATCAGCATAGAAGTGGTCTTCAATTTGGTTAATAATTTTTTTAAAGGATGACTTAGGCTCGTCAGTTTGCACTTAGGTCGGGTCATAACATTATTCCAAGCAAACCACATGGAAAAGAACATGGTGATATAAAAATCTAGACAAACAGTGAGACATCTCACCAAGAATGAAAACTTAATAAGAGAAAGATTTCTAAGGCACAAGCACATGCACACAAAGAGAGTAAAAAAGTAACCTGGAGAGCGTTACACATCTCTAAAGCTATGTTCTTGTCCTTTACATGTTTTCCAAGGGATAAGTTTCGGAAAGCAGCATAACCAATTAGCAGGATACCGCCTTTAGCTTTCCATTTTGCAAGCAACTCTGGTCTCCTCTCTCTAGACAGTGGTCATCACAAAATGTTTTCATAAGCTTCATATGATACCACAAAAAAAAAAAAACAGAAATTCAATGATCCATTTAAACCAATTTACAAAGACTGTGTAAGATCCCCCCATCACCATCAAGGTCTACAATGCCTTAGAATAATTCAAATAAACACACAAAATCCCAAATGATTAAACAAAGAATATCAACCCTATTCTACAAATCCCATTTAGACCATGGAAAAAAATAGTATCCAATCATTCTACCTTCAGATATACTCTTTGACTACCTTCATCCATGTCCAATTTTTTTTTCACAATCAATTTTTTTAGGTAACAGAAGTTCATGGATATATTCAAGCCACAAACGTCAAAAACCATCTAATAGTACAACAATAATATTTCTACGAAAAGAATAATTTTTTAGGATCATAACAGAAGTTCACGGGTGTATCCAAGCCACAAACTTCAAAAAACCTCTAATAGAAAGTTTGCAAAATTGACAAAGAAAACATAGAATATAATAGAAAGGACAAAAATTGTTACACCTGGCAACATCTTCGAGCATATATATACGAAGTGGCTTTAACTCCAAAGGTCTCCACTTTGAAAACTCTTGACGCCAATTGTGAAGCACATTCACTGGTGTGACTATAACTGCATTTTTCAAACCCAAATCCACGCTTCTCATAGCAGTGTACAAAAATGCTATAACCTGTGTCAATTAAGATGTGCAACAATTGAAATAATATCATAATAAAACAAAAAAAATATAAATGTAAGTAAAATATTAGAAAATTCAAAAAAACCATAAAGGATGACAAAATTGCTCATAAAAACTGATTCACAATGTGGCAATTACAACTTAATCCTATGTTCCCCAGCAAAATTTATAAGGCAGATTTCAGTAACAATCCTTTCAATGTAAATTTCACTAATTACTCCAAGAACACCAAATTTCACTTTCATATATGCTCTGCAAAAGCTATCACCATATTATTAACTTGTCACCTGAAAAGTTTTCCCAAGTCCCATTGTGTGAGCAAGAATGCATCCAAGACCTTTGTCACCGGACCTCACTTTCTGAATAGATTGTATAATGTTTTGCCACATGAATCGGATCCCAGATATCTGAAATCAAAAGAGAACAAAAATTGTAAATGGCCTAAACATAAAAGACTACCACAAGTAATGGAAACAACACTATTTATTCAAGATCAAGAACATAGTTACATCACGCCATAAGAAATTACCTAAAAAAACATTTCACAAGCTTTCATCCTTCCTCCAAATTGACAATTAGGGTCCGTTTGGTTTGAAGAAAATAAAACAAAGAAAATGAAAAGGGGAATCTTCTATTCTTTTCAATGCTTGGATTGAAAGAAAATCTTCTGAGAAAGTAGACAGGTTTCCACCTGTGGGCCCCTAGGAAAAGATCTTCACAAACCCTTTCCCCACAAAATACGTAATAAAGAGAGAGAATGTGAGTAGCCCAATGTTAATGGATGAATTTTCTTTACTTTCTATGTAACCAAGCACACCCTTGAAATTTATCAAAAAAATCAATTTCTTTTCTTTTTCTTTCTCAAGAACCTATTTACCATTTTCTCTTGTTTCCTCCTATCCAAACAGACACTTAATAAAAGAAAAAACCCAGGGATGGCAAAAAAAAAAGGTAAATTTCACATGAGACTGCACGAATAATGAGTATCTTCCTCCTATTCTATCCACCAGCATACTTCTAAGAACATAGAAGTTGAGCACTCTAGTGCATAGAGCGCTCATATTAGGTAAACTGAGAATCAAAGAACATTAAGGATGTAAGACTATAACCCCTGCGAATTTCACTCCCAAAGGGGCCGTGTTCTGATACGGTGGCCAACCACTTAAACATCAATTCTTTATAATCTAAGAAAATCATATCTAAAAGGAACTGTAAAAGAAAAGAAAAACCTTGAGTACAAATATCTTTCTGCTCCCAAAAGCCAACAAATGTGGTTTCTTAATAGAATGTCCTATTAATTAGTAATGTATCTAGGATATATCTTGATTATTTGACAATGGCTTTTCTCATCTTCTGATTCCTTCTTTTGAAATTGTTCTTCCAATTTTTTCAGAGTTAACCCTCAATTAAAACGTAAAGGTACATAACACCTATGTGCTGTGTCATCAATCAACATAAAAAACTAATGCCAGAAGATGCATTTGGTAGACTAAATCTAAGAAACTCTTAACACTAATGAACTCTAAAACTAATTAAATCAAATCTGAAACTTGCAAATCAATCTAAAAAATTTGAATAAACTACAAAATACTCCCTAAACTAAGGTGCGCTGCATCATTTTTCAAACGTAACACAAAACCTCATGATGATACACTACATAAATCAAAATTGACAAATAATCAAACGAAATTCAATAAAAACGAAATTATATAAAAATGTAACACCAATCCTTATGTTTTGATAATAGCCTACTTTCTTTTTCGCCAATGCTACAAATTCCCAAATGTGAAGGCTATACTCAAAACATCATTGATCTTAACTGGGCATCCACAAACCACAAAAAAACTTTGATAGCAAGTGTCCTTAAAAATAAGTTAATAACCTGATGTGGTTTCAGCTTGGCGGAAATACTGGGAGGTACCCTTACTGGCTCTTCATTTTCCTCCCTAGCAACATTCACAATGAAACCATCCATCATGTCACCAAGCATTTGAACACTAGCATTTTCTAAGATCCTTCCATTGCAGGTCATTGCATTCTTAGACCATGATTTTCCTTGCAAAGACTTAAGATGCTCTTGTCGATTCTACCAAAGAAAAACAGCATCATCATCATCATCTGCATTAATCTCAGCTACTCAAATCTTAGAACACAGATTCATGCCACAAAAAAATGCTCATAAAAATTAATGTTTGCAAAATGCAGGCCAATGCAAGAAATAATTTACAAATATGAATGCAAGAACTTAAAAACTAACAGTAAAAATACCTTTTCCATTGCAATTTTCCTTTTTGTCTCTTCACACAGCTCTGTATCATCAAGAATCCTCCTGATTTTTCTCTTTCTTCTCTTCTTGAAGTTCTTATTGCTTAACCATGAAAATGGACATAGTTGAGGGAAATAAGATAAGAGATGTTTGAACAAGGATGAAATAAGTTAACAAAAAGATTAATTGTAGGTTTGTCATTAACATCACACAGATGTACCTTAACCTAAACACATAAGTTACATGAATAAAACT
Organism: Piper betle; assembly: GCA_033002965.1. Classification (NCBI taxonomy): domain Eukaryota; kingdom Viridiplantae; phylum Streptophyta; class Magnoliopsida; order Piperales; family Piperaceae; genus Piper; species Piper betle. Next base: position 47,996 of record JAURVB010004538.1, read on the forward strand.
TAAAACAAAATTCAGTAAAATCAACATACTTGGACATAGTACCTTATATTTACATCAACCTCAGTATCATTGAGATCTGAGTCACTTTCAGAACTTGAAGACACCTGATACCCACTACTTAATACTTCATCACACTCACGAATAAGTTCATGCAATAGATGCGGAGAACAACAGCAGCAGACCCAACCACTAGTTTGGAACTCAGATAACCGATCCACACCAAAATTTCTTTTAATACACGAGGTACAGAATAACATCTTACATAGCTTGCAACTAATAAGATCATCAAACCTTCCACACCAACCACAATAAGATTCTGAGCAACCAGGATCCTGCATCCCCCAGTCACAAAATACAGCCAACAGAATATAATCAAAATTAGCTAATATTCAGTATATTCAATCAATCAACAAAGGTATAGAGGCTTACACTGTGCTGCAACTTCCTTTCCATCTTGTCTTTGCAATTCTCACAGACAACAACATCCAAAAGGGGATGGCGCCTGACATCAGCAGCTTGTAACATTTTAAAGCACGCTGTGCAATGAGATTTCTTGGAGTTTTTAGCCTTGTTGTAGTTAAAGACAGCTGTGCTTGGTGAAGGAAAAGCATCATCATCAAGAATATCAATAACCTCAATATCTTGTCGTGATGATAGTCCATCCCTGCCAAACATAGATGGAGGAATTTTGTCCAAATCTTGCACTTCATCATCACTCTCAACAGTGGCAGTCAGACTTTTTTCTTGTCCTTTACTATACCATCAGGCTCATGTAGCAAAGTAACCTCATCAACTCCAGCCACAATACTGCCATTAGGTATACTTTCTTTTGTAAAGTCAGTTGGTATTTCCGCTTGCTCAAGCTTTTCACCCCTTGACTCATTAGCTGAATCATCTCCATCCTCGATATGAGAGAGGCTATTGCCAGCTTCTATTAATTTTGAAGGCACAATATCACAAGTTTTAAAGCCACCGTTTCTTTCCCCTATGCATTCCTTTTCAGAAGATTTCTGTTCCAAAAAACAAAAGTATATGAAGCAACAATGACGCATATACCCTCAATCGGTAAGCATCCGTTTGCAAAGCCAAATTCTCCTAACTAAAGATGCAAGATGATCAAAGCACTTTACTTCATCATTGCCCCTTCCAAAGTGTTCATTCAACAGTTAAAGAAAAATATTTAGCGAAATTACATCAAATGGTGCCTCCAAAAAAATAAAGCCACCAGAAACAGATCAGAAATAATGAAAGGCAAAAGGATGATTGCCTTTATTATTCACATTAGAACAAAGGATGAAACAAAAAGGAAGAGAGGAAACCAAAGCTCTAACATAATTGTTTAGAAAAAAGCATACAATGTAAACAGCATAAACAGGTGTATAAAAAAGGGTCACTACTTGGCTATGTCGCTTTCTACACCGTCTTCTCTTCAGTCGAAGTTGCAGCTTTTGCATAGCTTTGAGATCATCCTCCTCTTTTACCTATAATAAAAGGCACACCTTAAAAAATTATTTGATATCAATAAATATAATAAGACAAGGCATAAACTCTGAAGCCAACTTCTCAATATATAACAACTTACACTTGTTCTTTTCATTGCATAAATGAAGTATAAGCAAAAAGGACTTAAGTACACAACCATGACCAATCATTACAAAAAACACTAGTAAGGACTTTTGACATGAATAACCTGGTATAAATCGCAATGCCTACCTCTGCAGATATGGCAAGCTTATACAACCATAAATAAACAAGCTTTACCCGCTTAAATTTTCTCTTTTGCTCTTCTGAAAGGTCAATTTCTCCTTCATTTTTTACAGCATCAGCATAGAAAGGGTCATTAACATTATCCTCAATGTCAGCTATCTCCTCTACCTGTAAAAATGCAGGCTCGTTAACTAAAGAAGCACACTCCATAAAGATCACAACTATATCATCACAAACCAGTTTCCAACTCCATAGCAATTTAAACAAAAAGATAATGTCCTGGTGCTAACCACCTAGATTCATTAACAAAGTAACATGATAAGAACCAGAGCCATAAAGTATCCCACAAGGTACAAATCTTAAAGGAAATTACAATTATATGGAGGAAAAAATCTTTCATACAGATTCTAACTCAAGTTAAATACCTCATTGACTCCAGGCAAACTAAGCCCTAAGTCTGCTGCTTGCCGGGGAGTACTTGCCAAGTAAACAGAAGCCCAATGCTTGGTCCCAAACAATATACCCTCGGTGGAACCTGGGTGAGATTGGATAAGCTCATTAAACTTGGTCCAATCCTTCTCTAAACTTCCAGCACCTTCTTCCTTGCTGTCAGAAGATAGCTTTCCGCCAAGGTAGCCACTGGCTCCTTCCTCCAGCAATCTACCATGCTTTCTAATGTCAAGATAAAAAATACATCAGCACTAGAATAATGATGCAGCCAGATTCTGAATAAAATCTGGTTGTGTTGTAGATGTGCAAACATAATTTAACAGAGACATAAGGCCCACCAATAAAAAAGATACATTTACTCATTATGAATAGCTGAAAATTCTGAAATAAGAGATCCATATCTTAATTCCAGATGTGCTAGTAAGAAAAATGAACCTTGATGACCAAATAAAAGATCATGGTATACATGAAAGAATAAACTAATTACATAAATATCCATAACAAGAAGATTGTGTATCAACCCACGTACGGCTATTGAAACATGTTAACTAATAGCACTTTCTCTTAAAAAAATTTAAAATTAAAGGTGAACTAACTTTCATGAATTGACAAAATAAAATCTTATTTTTCAAATGGTTCAACTAAATGTCAAAGGTTGTTGAGTGACATCTCCTAGAAATATTGGGGTAAATAAGTTTTCATTCTCAAAAGAGATGGGTGCAATTTATTACCTTTTAACAGGTCTACATAATTGAAGATAGTTTTCGGCCTTCTGGATTCCATCAGAAGCTTCATCTGTAAGCTGAGACCCAACCCAATGTGCCCTATTTTTCCATGCCTCAGTACAGCAACCATTAGGTGCCTGGCTTTCTATATATTTGTAAAGGGTTGGTAAGTCAATACCAGCACCATCTAGTTGTTCCTATAATAATGAAACAACTATATGAAACAGCCGAGACAATTCAAAGCTAAAGGAAAATAAAAAAGTAAATTGAATATAGACTCCAGGAAAACCTAAACGTCACGAATCTACCAAAATTTTTAGATGCTGCAAATCAAACTTAATAGTGTAATGGACAAAAAAATGAAACGGACCAGTAAGAGCACACTTTCTGCCTCCAAATCATCCAGAACTGCTTCCCATTCTTCAACAAACGTATTCATTTCAGAAGACACAGCAGCTTCTAACTAAACAAACATAGGAATCAAGTATTGCAGCTACAAAGGAGTAGGATACAACAAAAACATCGAAACAGAAACACTTGACAAAATACCTACTTCATCGCCCTTGAGAGTTTGAGTCAGCTCAGACCTAACTTCAATTTCCACTCGTGCAAGTGACTCTTTTTCAAGTGATTCTTGGGCCTCTGCAGCCTATTGACAAGAATGGACATATAACCAAATAAGATGGTGAGGAAGTCTCACTTACAAAATATATTTGAAACCACTAGGTCAGTACCTTACTCTCAACTTCCAAAAATTCTGATATTAGTTCCTCGACTTCAGCATCTGTCAAAGAAACCTACAATATAGCCCAATATTCAGTAGCAGCATGAAAGAATCTCATTCATTAACAAAAACAATTTTCCACAATATACTAACCAACCACATGCTAGCTAGCTCATCTTTCAAATTAAGTGTTAATGGTAAATAGTATATATTAGCACATAATTCAACCCGGATGCTTCAATAGAAGCCAAAAATCCTCAGTTAACAATCTAAGAGCTATAAAGGTTGCTTTCAAGGAAATAAGCGCAATTTAAAAAAATGCAACATGCAATGAAGTAAAAGACGATAGCTGTGCAACTCAGAAGCCTAAATTACTCTCTGGAAGTGAAAACCACATAAAACAAATTTGATCAAGATCTCAAAAACACAATTTTCAACCCTAAACAAATGACAGAATCCACATTATCCAGAAGGAAAGGAAGCCATATCCACCACCAGTACCCCATGGAAATTAATAGGAACAGCAACAAATCATTGAAATTTGAAGAAATCCACCTAAGTTACTGGTTCACAATGTGAATCCTCCACAACACACAGATAATGAATCGATTTGAATCCAACCAGTCACGTTTAATTTCATCAATTTAAATCCATGTAAGAATGAATTTTTTTTTAAAACGTGTTTGAAAGCAATTGTTGTTTTTTAACACCTTATCCAAAAATAGTTTTGTAGACATAGATCCTGATCTAAGAAATATGTAAGCACAAGCGACGAAAGTTATGATGTTTAGATGCCTTTTTCTTAAGCCAACCCCCGAAATGCAGGAGCATTGGCAGAGTTGCATGTGAATACAATCAACAAAGTCAAAATAGCAAAGAGATATTAAATTCATGTCTCTCAAGAAGAAATAGCTCATGATGACTATATATTAATTCGGAAAGGTGCCAGTGATGTTAAAATTTCATCTAATTCCCCCTCGTTCAAGTGTTGCAATGGGAAGACTATCTGGTTGACAAACTCACCACTTGCTTTTGCGGGTTATGTTGTATTCATTTAATATAAAAGTGATAAATCACTGATATAAAACCCATGCCCCTGAAACCCGACTAGTTGAGTGAGGCAATAATAATGATGACGAGGAGGATGATGTTTTCGACAATGATGATGAAGTCTAAAAACACAATGGTGTAGCTTCAATAATTCACCTATATAATCCATAAAAAACAAGTAGATCATAAGCTCAGTACATGTGCCAAACAAAAACCACAAGGCGGAAACAAACACACAAATCCTTCATCCTAATTCAACGAAAGAATCAATATCAACCTCGATTTCGGTTTCTTCGTTGTCATCAGATATAGGTGAATCTATATCACCTTCAGCATCTGAATCATCAGCTACTGCATCATAATCGCTTTCACTGCCTCCCATCTCTTTCTTGAGCTCCAAATCCCCATTGTCTTGTTCTACATCATGCTCTTGCTTATCTGTGCTTTCGTCGTCGTTGGATACAGGTGAGTCTAGCTCATCCGCAGCATCCGAATCATCAACCACCATATCATCAATGTCGCTTTCACCATCTTCCTCTCTTTTCTAAAATCCACATCTCCATGGCCTTGTTTCAGACCATGCACTTCATGTTTTCCACTAGAGGTATTCTGTTCACGGGTACATTCTACAATATCAAATTCCTGATTCTCCAATTTATTCATCGCCAAATATCGCCTACGTCACCTGCAAAAAGCACAATTAAAAAACGCAACAACCAGAATAAAATCAATAACACCACACACAACACCAACATTGCAAAATCACATTGCCCTTAATCCAAGAAGAATACGTCAGCAATCCACTTCACAGCCACAAAATGCAGTTCAGCCCCGTAAAAGCACACGTAAAGCCAGATCAAATTGAACACATACCATAAGTTTACAACATAAATCCCATCCATTATTCGCCTATTCACGAAAAATTCCGGCGAAAATCCCGCTTAGGCGGGAGAGAGGGCAGCCAGAGAAGGAGTTCGTTTCCAGATAAAAAAATTTCCGCAGATTAGTTTTCTGGGTAAGGAATCAGACTCGCACCTGTCCCCCGTCTTCCTCTCCTACCGCCGTCGCCGGTGGGCGTCCTCGCCGGAGATGGATGGAGGGGGAGTTGATTAGGGTTCACGTAGAGCATTAGGGGTACCGGATGCCCAACTCGGGTTCGGCCGGGTTTTTCACTTCCCTGAGTTTAAAAGCAAGGGCTGGGGCAGCGTTGAGTCCCGAGTCAGAATGACTCGGTTCGGCTCTTGATGGATTCCGTAACACGAATCGGCTCGATTCGGCTATACTTCAGCCCGTCTCGAGTTCCGGCAAACTGAACCGGGGAACTCGATTTAATTCAATTCAATTTAATTTAATCAAGTCTACCCATTTATCATATGTGCAATAATATATATTTCATTCTCTAAACAACTTAGTTTTAGCAAAACCATCGGCATATAACAATAAATACACAAACCTTATAATTATACTGAATTTTTTAAATTATCATTGAAGGAATTAAAGCTGACAAATTATTAAGTAAATTAATGAGGGATACTTTGTATTGTATATCATACAAGTTACACGCCCGTGTTAAATAGTTGTAATAAAAAACCATATAATCGGTCCAATATAGTATAATTATTACTAGCTATATAATGCTGTTTTCAACTAACCTCTAAATTGTCGTATGTCCCAATCTAATTCCACACCTACGAAGACCCTGACTGATGAAACTAATTATGCGATAGTACTTGTTATCATTGAGTCCCGAATATAAATCACAAATAAGACCAATTATACATTAATGGAAAAAGCTCTCTCTTTTGCAGCCTCACCTCTAAAACCACATAAGTCATAGGTATATTTTCTGTTTATTAAATTCAGGTCTACCTCGAAAATAGATTCGATCGTAGTCTCAAATATATGGAACTGTTTGGACTTGTTCTGATGCAACTAACACAAGTGAAGAGCACCAGTAAGCCGAGAAAAAATGAGGAGGCCAAACAAAAAGGATGGAGAAAATATAAGTGGCGGAGGAAGTGACCGCAATAAAAGAAGTAGAAGAAGGTGAAATAGGGAGTTCTGTTGGGCCTTTTGTGCCCCCACTCAAGCTCCGAAACTATTATTTGACCCTTCGGGCCCTCAAAATAGACTTTAAACAACTAAAAAAACTCGCAATAGGTGTCACGGGTCTTTCTTAATCCAAAAGTTAACTTAAGGAATAAGGCTTTCTCATTATCCTATATACAAGTCACCAACAACTTCTACAACCGATATGAGACAATCCCAATAACTCCCCTTTACACATCGGGTGTGGCTCGAAACTATCACCGTCTAACAACTCCCCTTAAATTAGACGACACCCACTTGGCGGCACCCACCTGGAAAATCATCAGGTAGAACCCATGAAAGAAACAACAATAATCGATGTAGACAAACCCGGCTCAAACTTGGCTCTGACATCACTTGTTGGGCCCGAATCCTAACAACTCCCCTTCACATATCAGGTATAGCCCGAAACTATCATCGTCTAACAACTCTCCTTAAATTAGACTGCACCCACCTGGAAAACTCCCCTCAAATCATCAGGTGGAACCCATGAAAGAAACAACAATAATCGGTGTAGACAAACCCGGCTCGAACTTCGCTCTGATGTCACTTGTTAGGCCCTTCGAGCCCCAAAAAGGGACTTTAAACAACTAAATTAAACTCGCAATAGGTGTCACAGGCCTCTTTTAATCCAAAAGGTAACTTAATGAATAAGGCTTTCTCATTAACCTATATACAAGCTACCAACAACCTCTACGACCGATGTGGGACAAACTCAATAAGTTCCCCCTTGTTACTCAACGAATACCTCATACTAATATTACGTTTGCATCATGCTTCTTCATGTGCATACTTCATCCAAAAAACTTGTGTTTATTTTACTCTCCTTCCCTTGTGCACTTCATCCTAACCATCAAATTATTCACTTTTTCACTGATTCTTATTGATTATCTAGAAACCTCTCTATAGACGGTTCATGTAACACCCCGTTCCAGTTTACTCGTGAACCAATCCGAAAATATCACTGGCAACCGAACCATTCGTCAAACTACTTAATTCAATTAATCTGAACTGGATCTCCCATCGGTGTCTTAAAATAATAGTACAAGTATATAATGTGTGAATGAGATATTTAGGTTCTAACGTAGCCCTACATGCATGCCATGATATATAATTGTGCGCAGATAAAATAATTATGAAACAGGTTTGAAAATAAATAATATTTAAATAAATAAAATAAAATAAAATAAAATGGACCAAATCTTTCCTAAAAGTGCCATAGTAAATATTTTTATCATTATAATTCCAAAACATGACATTCTCATTTCACTTTCATTCTAGTTTCGTTCCACAGGCTAAATGTTCATAGCATGTCACAGAATAATCTAAAACAATCTCATCATTCACATAACTTAGAAATCATTATTTCCATTCATTACGTGAGGCAGGTACATGTGTGCAACGGCTTTGCTACTCTTCCGTAATAACCACGGTTACCGGTCCAGAAAATAATTAATATCAAACTGGCACAGGAGAGCTGACCCTCCTATTGAATAAAAATCTTATATATTTTCTTAAGAACTCTCATAAGGGCACTAATAGGAGTCTTTGTCCTCAAGCGGCAGTGTCCCTTTTCCATAATTTTCTCTTTCCATAAGAATCTCTTTTCTTGGTCATTCAAACTATCAAAATCATTGTCATTCATCTCAGCCTTCTACATCCTCTGTATTACTTGTGGTCCTGAGTACATAAGCCGAGTACTCTCAGATATACGCCTTTAATACCCTTTTTCACCATAAGTCTATACATGCGCTGCATAGTAGTACCTGTAAACCTCCATATTTTTCTAAGTTTGAGGAACTCAAAGGTGGAGTTGTTAGAATCCCTCAGAAATGGAGTGGACGCTCACCAGTTCCAGAGCCCGCTCAACAAGCACACGCCCTGTCTCAAGACGTGGTCGTCGGTTTCAATAAGATGTGTGATGATATACATATATATATATATATATATATATATATATATATACATACACACACACACACCTAGGTAGGGAATTATATAATTGTTCGTCCAAATTTTCACCGCACCCCTCGGCTCAATCATGACGGTTAACCCAGCCAGTCGTGGTTGAACCCGTGGTTATGCCTAAGTTAATAGAAATGAGATACGTGAGATTTATTCGGAAGGAGGGAAAGGGGTCCACGAGATCGAAGAAGACGAAGTGGAGGAAGACGAAGTCATTGCTGCCATTGAAGAAGACTGGAAGAAGACGAAGCATGGAGGAAGACGAAGTCATTGCTGCCATTGAAGAAGACAAAGTTATTGCATTGAGGAAGACGAAGTTGCTGTTCACTTACTATAAATAAGGACGCCAATTAAGGTCGCCAGGGCAGGTTGAAAGAAGGAGGGGAGGTTGAAAGAAGGAGGGGAGGTTGCAAGAAGGAGGGCGGTTGAAAGAAGGAGCTGGAGACGTGCTCCACGCCTAGGCTGCTGCTGTTAGGAGAAGGACGCCATTGAAGGAGACGCCACCCTTGCTGCTGCTGTTAGGAGGAGGACGCCCTACTCCTACATCCTTGCTTGCTGCTGCCATTGGAGAAGAAGCAAGGGGAAGGAAATGTCATGACGCTGTCTTAATCCACCCTGCTGCAATTAAGGTCGCCATTGAAGGTTGATGTTGCTGCTAGGAGGAGGACACCCATGTTTGCTGAATTGAAGAAGGAGACTTGAAGAAGGAGGTGCTGAAATACACCCTGCTGCAACTAAGGACGCCATTGAAGGAGACGCCACCTTTGCTGCTGCTGATTGGAGAGGACGTTGCTCTTTTCATGCATTCAAGCATGATATGTTTATGGAAATGAATAATTAGGATTGGAAATGGCCATCCCACCGAGTGCATAAGAATTGTCTAAGTGTTATTGGATACTTGTGACTCTTTAGTCTCATCCCGCTGTCTCTTTGCGCGGCAAGGGCGCCTCGGTCCCACCGAACCCTTCAACCCGACGCGGGAACACTCTAACCCGCACCAGCGAACGAACCCACGCCCGAACAATAATATAGGCTCAAAGGCATCTTGTGGTGGATCTTGTTTTCGAAACCATGTTCGAGGATCTCATCCTCGAGGGTTATTAATCCAGAAATACAATCTGCTAAATGGCCAGTGTAGAGTGGGATACGATACAACCACAACTCGACACGTCCTCTTTCCTATTCTAAAGAAAACACAATAGAATGAGACGATAAATAGAGAGTGAGTCCTTAACGGACCTAGTAGAAGAAGCTCAAGCTTGTCCACACGTCTAGATGGCGAACTCCTACTCGTACCTACACATCAAATCTAAAAGCTAACACTCACTAACTAAATAATGCTAACTAAATAATGCATCAAACTCATCATGAATATCACACATACAATGCTATCATCATCTAACAATAGTCAAACAATCAATGTAAAAATATTTCATCTTATATCATCCCAATTTTATTACATTTTTCTAAATTAGGTTGCAGTCAATTAGCATGCTTAAATTTAATTTACTTAATTAGATCACTAACTATTGATCAAATCATATAAATCAACACTTCATTTACAATCAAATCTTTATCACAACAATTAATCATTCTTGAATTGTTGTGCTTAATAATTATAAATTTTAAATAATTAAATCGGATAAAACTTTATACCTAATCATCAGTTACATAGCAACGACAATAAGGTTATGATCGGCTCGAGTGAGAATTGTGGGAAAGATGGAAAAAAAAGTAGAAGGAAGTTGGGTGAAAAGGATGATGGTGGCTAAATGACAAAAATGTGAAATATATAGATGTCAAGGTGAGAAAAATGAATAGTTAGGTGAGAAAAACGAATGGTCAAGTGAGAAAAATTAATGGTCAGGAGAAAATGAATGGTGAGAAAAATGAATGGTTATCTTGTAATTAAAACTTGACTCGTAAAAAATAATACTAACTAGTAATAAAAAATCCTATAAAATATAATACACATCAATGACATACTCTATAACTAATAACCTCCCAAATTACCCGTAACGCATCTTAATACGTTATTCGGCTTAAAAATAAATCTATAATTTAATTAAAATAAATTAAGAAAAATCTAGTGTACTTTCATATATTCTAATAACTCGTTATATTGTTGTCTTACTAACGTTATCATCATATACTTGGGCACACATGACTTCCATACTTCAAAACACAAGACTGGCCTCGGCTCGGTACGCATATTGAAATTGACCCAACTGAAAATAACGGTAGAACTGACCGGTTCAGATTATAAAACCCTGACTTGAATCACAGGTTTTGCGGTTCATTTCCCAAAATCCCTCTATCACCAGCCTAATTGTTGGCCTTACGGGCCCCTAAAAGGAGACTTGTAATAGAGGTCACGAGCTTCTGTTAATCTAAAAGCTAGCTTAAAGGAATAAAATTTTCCCAATAACATATATACAAGTCACCAATCACCTCCAAACATGATATAAGATAAACCCAATAATTTTCCCCCTTACACATCATACTATCTGAATTATCTCTCACTCACCAGATACTAGATCCACATATTATAGTGAAGTTTTAAGAGACTCTAATCTCATACCATGAGGCAAACTGAAACAACATGAAAACCAACTTAACTCTAATATCACTATTGGGCCATATAGGCTCCCAAAAGAAACTTGCAATAAGTGTTACAGACCTCTCTTTATCTATAAACAAGTTTAAGAAATAAGACTTTCTCATTAGCCTATATACAAACCATTAGTTACCTCTAAATATGATATAAAATAAATCAAACACTATCTTGTGGTTTTGGGTCAAGTCCAATCCAGAGATTGGGTTGTACCAAGTTGGGTCGTTAAACTCTAACGAGCAAAACATATTGATGGTAAAATAAATTTGGAATCATATTAAAAATATTTTGGGATAAAATATATTATTTATTGGAAAAAAATCCTTTACATGTTTCTGAGATTTTATACTTAGTCTAAATAAGGGCACATGTACTGACTCCAACATCTTGAATTATTATACAACAGATCAGTCACTGTTAATTTTGACAATTCTATACGAAATCATTTTCGCCTCTCGTGTCTCACATGATTCGGCCTAATCTAATCATAGCACTATCTCGTATCTAATTGATTTTAATCATAGCAACAGAACATTATTGGAAGAATATAGGTAACGACCATATAGTATCTTATGGCTCATGCGTATAGATGGGCCTATATATCATACGCATAAATAAAATTTGTAGGGTATAATTTCTTGTCGAACATGTGCGTAAAATTTGAGCCTTCGTTGACTGTTTCATTATTATATGTTTCACAAAAGCGTTTATTTACCGTCTCATTTCAGGTTTAGGTATATAATATATAAAAGAGATTGGTTATTCTGCGCTGGGCTGGGGGTAGAAAATTTTTTTGTGCCCCACGTGTCTCGGCCGTCTGATTACAAGGATGGCCCAAATCTGCTTCATTTAAAATGTGATCCCGGTCGTCCTTGTAATCAGACGGCCTCGACATTAGGGGGCACATAAAATTTTTTCTGCGCTCGGCGCGGAGTAACTTTCCTATATATAAAAACATCGGGATTAAGTAGTCCAACCTCCCATTCAATTTCCATAATATTTTTACATATATTTTCGAGTTCAGGTTCGTGTATTTAATATGTTAAGATTTAACACAATCATGCAAATCCCAGATCGGACATGATCGATTATAATATTAGTATTTGTATATTATGTTAGACTAATATTTTAAAAAATAAATAACACAATGATGTTTAAAGCTCGATTAAACTAGATTTATTTTGATGCTCATCTCGAAAAACTCGATTCAAAGCTCAATTTGATATTAAACGAGTTGGGCTTGAACTTGTACCTATATAACTCGGCTCTACTTGAAACTCAATACTTTAAATAAAGAATATGATTTTAAACCATGTTTATATTAAATTTCTTTATATAAATATAACAAAATTAGAAAATATTATTATATAATATCAAATTAAATAAAATTATGCATGATTAAATTATCTTTTATGCACAATTATATCAAATTTGAGATATTTTAATTAAAAATTAAATTTTAGAATGAATTATACGAAAAAATAGCATCAATATGTATTAATTAAGTTAACCCTAACCCGATTTTAACTCGCTTGATTCAAATACTTTTTACCTCGATGTAAACTCGAAATCAAACAGTCAAGCAAAACTAGATTCAACTTGTCCGATGAGCACAATAACAACAAAAATAATAATAATAATAATAATAATAATAATAATAATAACAATAATAATAATAATAATAATAAATCTAGGGAAGAGAACACGGCTTAAGCCGGGCCCATTAGAATTTCAGAGGTCCATAACATCTCATTCGAACGCTTCCAGATGCCTCTTCTGCGAGTTGGGCTGGACGAGATTAATCTATCCTAGAAATCATATATTATAGGACTTTGCTTTTGCCTTGGAAAGAAAGATTATAAAACTTAAAATAATTTCAAAAAGGTATTCGGTGTTGGTACAGACCATATAGTATAGTCCCACATCATAGAGGAAACAATAATAAATGATTAATTAGGCCCACAGAGACACTGGCGGACGTATACATCAAGCTGGACAACTCTAATTGTGAATATTTTAACGATAATCATAACCAATGTGATCTATGATATAAACTTGGATAAGCTGGTTACAACATACAAGCAGCCACATTTAATTCTAACTAGTCAAAGCGATTCGTGAAGTATATTTGAAATTTATTAACAATATATATAATTAATATATAAACTTAAGTTTAAAATATATTATTAATTATTATTTTAAATAAAAACAATTACTATCTATTTAGCTTTAACAAAAAAGTTCTGTTTTTTTATTACAATAGTTATAAAAATATTAAAAATAATTATCATTTCATATTAAAAATAAGAATAATCTTAATTGATTAGGGATTAATAGTAAATGTTGTAAATTTAAGTAAAATTTTAATAATTAAATAAAATTTATCAATTTTTTAGATTTGTATTTTTTATAAATTATACTTTAAGTTTTTTCTAACAATAGATAATATTAAATAAATAAATAAATAAATAAATAAATATAATTAAGTATGCATGTTTAAGTAGCATGCTTTAACTCCAATAATATGATTATAAATATATAGACATAATAAGCCTATAAAGCTATTGTACGGCAAAAATCAACTGTAACGCAATGAGGGCTTAAAAAAAACTTATTCAGTTGACCGGTTCCGAAAACTTGTTAAATTTGTACGCAAGATCAAAGGCTACCCTGTTTTCGATTGTTTTAAAAAGGAAGAAGCTGGATTTGGCTTCTCATGCAAACCACAGAACATATTCGTGATCAATGGTGGCCTCTGTAATACATAACAAATAGATCTCGAATGTTGAAAATATTAAACTCAAATAGGGTGAATTTCGCTCTCTTACATAAATTTGGCGTCCTTTAATCGTTCCAATGTCTTTTTAATTTTTCAATGTGTTTTTCTATTTTTTTCGGTCATTATAAATAGAAGTATAATATATCATTTTTATCACGACTCAGATAAGAAGTTTTACTCTTTCCCACATTATCTCTCCTTATATAAGTATTTGGTTCTAACAAATTCATCCTTTTGAATCAATATATGATCTCCAACTCCCAACCCGCCATATTGAGGAAAATCCTTCCCATGTGACTAACACCAGAATGTCCAACCATTTTGGGTGCGCATGCAATTGGGTTCTTCGTCAATCTATCTTGTGGACGTTGGAGAACTAGTGCTGGCCATAGACAGAAGCCGAGTTGTTCATAAAAATATCAATTTGGTCATGGCGTCCTTCAGAAGGCATATCTGGCGAAGACTTCTATTTTATCGTAAACGCGATTACCCATGGTTTTCTGATGTGAAAATTGTGGCTGCCATTTTGGAACAATATAATATTTAGTCATATATATGACGTTTCATCAAAGATATAATCATAAAAACAACTTCGATCACCATCTATAGCGCTAGAGAATAAGAAGCACCACGCGGAAGACAACAAGGATTTTTCTTTTGGTTCCTTGATCTATATGAAACTTCGATTAAGTTCAAATAATTGACACGGCTCTTCCCTACCGGATGCCCTTTAGCAGACAAGGGCGGCTGTTTGAGGGGGCAGATTCATTATATTATAACTTGTCGTTCACTTAGTTCCAACCTCCGAGTTCCAAAGGTGGGCTTTACCGACAAGTTTGATTGGGCATGTTGACCAAGATCCCCTGGCCACACAGAAAAAGCAAGTCCCCCAACTCAAATCCCAGTTTGAGTCCTCGGCCATATGTTTCGACAACGAGAATATAATTGAGTCATTAGCTATAGCTAGTAAGCTTGCAAAAGAATCTTGACAATGGCCTTCCATGGAGCCCTACCCATGCTGGACACCCCGGCTACAAGCACAATTAAATACACATGCCTCGTCCTCTCTTTAGCGAATTTGCTGTACATTTTTGAACGGCCCACGTTTCGGTGGCAGGAACGAAAGCAAGACTAATGACCAATGAAAGGACAGAGCGCAGAAAATGAAGCAAAACCTAACATGGAAGATGAGTCTGCTAGCGGAGCGGCCATACTGATCAGAGTTCACATTTGCCATTTATGCATGCTTACGCACTCCCAATTCCCACGCATTTCTGCCCAACTTGTTGTCCTACTTGCTGTCTACCTAGTTGCAGCTCCTTCTCTCCTTTTCTCTTTCCACTTCCATCCAATAGCTAACAGAATGCTCCACTTATTAGTTCTCCGTTAGTGCAGCAAAATCCAGACCAATGCTCCTAGTGGTAGCACAGATTGCTCATCCATATCTAGCTTTAAATGGAATCGAAACAAAAAAATCTACATTGACAGCTATACAAATTCCTTTGTTTGGTTATTACCACGAATTCCTTGGTTTTGTTATCTTGTTTGATTTCACGGTTCTAAAATGGACGATGTTCTCTTTCCTTTGAGATAGAGCTCAGCAAATAAGATAATGGCAGTTCTAGCCAATATACTGATCATGTCGCCTTCCGATTAATAAATGAAAAGGTTGTCTGGAGATATCATGGAACCAGGAAAGGCCAGCCGTCACAAAAGGACGAGAATAAACGTATGTAAGAAGATAAAACTTTGCTTGGAAATTACGAAAGAAGATAGAACTTTAAAGTGGTCGTGTTTGGCAAATCTGAAAGTTTTGTTTATTGGTGGAATTAGAAGTCTGATATTTAATAGTTAAGATGCTTGTTGTTCTTTACCATTTTTTAGACATACATTAGCTAGGATAGGAATATAGGAGATTAGTAATTAATTGGTGCAAGAGGATTTGCCTTTTCTATGCATCATTCCATCCTGAAGGGCATGATCGGCCACTAGCGCCAGCCGACCTCAACAAGTAGAAATGCAATCCTGTTTCTGATCGCATGACATGCTCAGTATTAAAATTAATTCTATATTAACAACTAAGCAACACCATCCTACATATGGCTCCGCAATTTAGACTAGGTGCTGGGGGTTGTTCGATATCTGCCTCTGATTAACTCATTAACATGGTAGCTTTATTTTTTTAATTGGCAGGTGAAAAACTTTGAACTTGAATTTAACTCCACAGCCAATTACACCAATGGGCAAAGTGCGGGAGCAGTGACTTACAGCGCGAATGGACGTCCCTGGCCCGGCAGCACTTGGCATGTATGTGTCGGCAAAAGGGACGAGCACTACCAGACCAAACCAACAACTTGGCCTAAAAAAACAGCATTTCAACCACTGGCCCGCACTGCCCTAGATGGCAAGAAAGAGTCCTGTCTTGTCCATTCTAGCTCACATATGTCCAACATACCATCTCCTGCTCCTGCCCTTCATTCAGCAATCAACTGATGCCATGAATTGATCAGTACCAGCTGATACATAAGAGTCATAGCTATACTAACCCTTATATTGAGGTACCGCCGACAAGGTCATTGTCAATAAAACTGACACGTGGTCTGTTGGGCAAAGTCTTTCTGCCGCAACTCAAAATGAGGCACAGACATTGAATAGATTCAGTGTGGGAAGCTTCGTTCAACCAAGCGAAAGACAAAAAATACGTAGGAAAATTTTTTCCCCTGACATTAATTTGCTATGGATGTGTAGTATACATCATACGTTGAGATGCTATTTAATTTTTACTTTGTCCACCGAATCCTGTCGAGGCTTGTGTACATGTATCGTGGATCATATACCATGAGTTGAACAGATGTATGGAGTTCACCATCCGGACTCACAGCTTGTAGCTCTTAGTTTTTCATATTTCAATTTAATTTAGCATATTTGAAGTGCAAAATATGTACACCTCAACTGCCAACGGGTAGAATATTGAATTTCAAAAAGGATACATAATTGCCTTCTTTTCGAGGCTTTACATAGATCACTCTTCGTTTTCATTCAACTTTGGTGCTTATAATTTGGATTAATTTGGTCAACTACAACACCTTCCCCTTCGTACTGTTTTATATATGACTAATTTATAACGTTAAATACGTAAGATTAAATATCTCATAATAAGTTCAATAAAACTGCTATTGCTATATATATATATATATATATGTTTGTGGGTCAGCCATACTTTTTTCAAGTCCTGATCTTTCCGATTGTAATTAAATCACTTTCTAGGCATGGATCATTTTAGCATTCGCCAAGGGGCTTGTATTACGGTTATATACCACTCTCTACATTTCTTATTCTTAACTAATCTGAGACCCTTATTCCCTACTTAATGAACTTGGCATTTGCTCAGGTTAGGGTCTTGTTTATTTCTACAAGAAGGTGATTATGCATTATCTCGCTCTCACGTAATTACTTGAACTTGAAATTGTGCTAGTCAGCCACTTTCAAGGGCTTGCATTAAGCTACATTGCAAGTTGCCGCCAACCCTGTATTTCATAATTTCATGAATTAAGAATTGCCCATATATAGAGGCCAATTCCCATGCACTTTCTTTGCAAATTGCCTACATTCAACACGAGCGAGGGAAAATTGTTTTGTCATGATATATAAACTAAATGCATAAATATATGTACTGTATCGTTTTATTTTTTGGTCAAATGACGCCGGTAATTGACTGGATTATTTTTCTTTTTTAAAAATTTCATGAGTGGCATAATGGCATCATGTTCCCTCTATATGCATGGAGCACATTGTGAATCTGTGATATGAAGAATTTTTTAAAAAGGCGGTGGTCCGATGGATAGTGGAAAGAAATTAGATGGTGACTGAACTCAATCTCTCTCTCTCTATATATACTTTAAGCCTGCTTGAACCGATCAGAACCGTGTCAAATTTGTTGAGGACTCTTTGATCCTGGACTTTGGGTGTGGAGTTTTGTAAGTTTGAATGGGTCTTGTTGTCCCTCGGTAATAGTCCATTGCCAAGTCTTCTTTTATTGTAGTCATCAACAATGTGCTTCTTGTACACATCATGGACTTTTTCTCTGGTGCCTGAAACGCCATCCATATCTATCACCCTGGGGCACCTTCTCATATCGGACAGAACTCTAAATGCCACAAGTTCAGAACTTTAGTATCTTTCCCTTTTGCCTAAAAGAAATTCTATCTTCTGATTGTTCATATGAGTAAGTATGATATTGCATTCTTGTTCAATATACAACTGTGGTATATCACATGCCAATTATCAACGTTAAACTTTGATATATGTGAGTTGTGATCAATATCCTCAGTTTCATTTAAAAAAGAAAAAAAGATTTCTTTCAACATTTTGGTCATCTAATTAGAAACAGGGGAGGGGGCAGTGTCAACATTTCTTCCAATCACACTAGAAATACTTAGAATAACCATATTTGTATGATAAAGAATATAGACCAATGCCATTTTAGTTAATCAAAGCCAAACCTAAATCTCCTTAAGTTCTTTTTTTTAAACATTATTAAGATTAATACATTTGGTAGAAGTTATTTTTAAGGATCTTGACAGTCTGACCGAAGTTCGGCGTCCAATTTCCGATCACTGGCCTTTAAACAAGTCAATTAGTTTGGCGTTCGACGGCAACGCTCGTCGCGAGTCCCAGACAAAAAGACAAGCAACAGACAAATTTGTCCCCGCAATTCTCTCTTTTTTTGTTTTTCTTTTTCCATCCTCGCCTCCCTTTCAACAATAAAATAGCAACACAAGTGAATGAAATGACATAAAAGAACAAATCCCTTATGAAAGAAGCATTTTTACACAGTATTATATCCCACTTGTATAACTACGATGCCCGATTAAAATAAAATGAAAAAACCTTATATTTCTATCGTAAAGCCTGCGAAAAAATAGCTACTGATCTGAATGCACAAACTACAGAGTACGTATTTGAGATAGTTAGAAGTCTAATTTTTTTATCCACGGTTGATTATATTTGATTCTTTAAACTATCAGAGCTCACAAAAGTGCCATGCAAACCGTAAGGCACTCTTGTAGGCAGCTTCACGGCCGCCTCTTGCTTCATGTTCTTCCCATTCAAGATCACCAACTCCGACTCCCCTCTCCTCTCGTCATGCACAAAGCACATTAAATGCCCCTCGTCCTCCACCCCGCCCGCCGCAGGCACGAACGTAGGCTCGCCTCCGAACCGATCATCCCCATACACGAATTTCTCGACGTCGCCCGTCTCCAAGTCCACCTTCGCCACTCCGGAGCACTTGGGCCAGGGGTCGGCGATCGCCATGTAGGCGTACTTGGTCTTCCTCCCCAGCAGTGTGCGGTTCACCTGCCCCACCTCAAGGTTCATCTCGGGCGCAATCTCTCGCCTGGACGACCCTCCCGTGGTCAGGTTTAACCGAATCTCGGACAGGACGGTCCGCAACGGTTCGTCCGTCTCATTGAAGACCGAGTCGGGTGGGGTCATGCATGACCCAATCACGACTATCTCATCTTCGCCGGCACAGCGCTCTTCCCATGCGTTCCACAGGTGAAAACAAAAGGTGTCGGGGACATCAATCCATCTAATTTTCGAGCCTGTGGCGTCATCTTTAGGCAAGACCCCAAAGCGTGCGGTCTTATTCCGGTCAAAAAAGACCGGCGACCTTCCGTGGAACATTTCTGCGATGCGGAACACAACCTGGTGGTCGGGGATGACGACGGCGGTGGCGGTGATGGCGAAGTCGTGAACCATGGTCGGGGCGGCAAGGTCGAGGGCAATATCGTCCGACTTGTTCCCGCACGTGTCAAATGTGAAACACTTGAGGTGGGGCCGGCTCACCACGTCGTAGCTGAGTGCACAGAGCCCACCAGTCCCCGGGTCCACCTTGGGGTGAGCGACCATTGGGAAACGTAGCTGGGCCCCGAAATCAAACCGCCCCACCGTTTCCAAATCGCCGTCCGCCGTCACGCGGACATGGTACGGCAGGTCGTCTTCGGACATGGCAAGCAAGCGCCCGTTAAAGTAAACCAGCCCGGCGTTGGCCGCGCCGACGCCCGCATTGGCTTTCACTTGCCCGAACAGCGCCCGAGCGTAGAAGAGCGCGAGTCGAGCAATGCCGGAGTGACCATGTAGCTGTCCGATGGGCTTGGGGAAGAGCGGCCTCCCGAGCGCCGCCTCGTGCTTCAACCGGTTGGTGCGGGTGAAGCGGCAGCAGTAGCTCGGGGCGGCGGCGCCACCGCGGAGGGTGACGGCGTGGATCATGCTGTCTCCGTCGAAGAGGTGGTGGCCGCCGTCGGGAGCGTACAGCGGGTTGGCGCCGTTTCGGACGTAGACTCCGTGAAGCGCATCCGGGACGCGTCCGAAAACCTCCAGGTTATGGCGGGCGGGGCACTCGTCGACGGGGGCAAAGTTGCCGGCAAGCTGGACGGCAGGATCGACCGTCTTCGCGAGCGGTTGGTTCTTCTCCATCTTCTCCACCACCAGCTTTTCCAGTTCGTCAATGATAGACACGGCTAGTTTCTGCAGTGGGTTGAGCTCCGGCTCCGAGTCACATTCCTCGCGTGTTGGAGGGGTACGAGTACGCCTCAACCGCAGGGGAGGCCTCATAGGAGTAATACTGGGTATTTGAAGAGAAGGAGAAGAACGCTTTCTAACGTCCTTGGGTATGAATCTCTTAGCTGGTTTGATGAGGATGTTGCAATATTGAGGCAGCTGACTATAAGTTGTGTTACAAGTAGGATCAGCTGGACAGGGCATGCTATTGGGATTTGAAATGCGAACAAGAACGAAAGAATGAAAAGGGCGATATATAAGAATACGCTATATATATATATATATATATATATATATGTTGGAACTCGGAAGAGGGTGGGGATGGGCGTGAAGAGGGTCACACACATGTATGAATATATATAGAGAGGAGTGGGGAGATAGAAGTGAGGGTGAGGTGTAGTGGGGGGCCGTTACCACCGGGGGAAGACCATTGGATCGGTGGGGGGACCTTGCGAGCTTGACCAGGGGCCCCTGGTTTCTTTTTGCCATTTTGGCCTTTCTCGGTAGGGCATATACAACGTGGCCTGCCCGAGGCTCTCCGTCCAAGTGGCGTCCCTTCCCATCTCTGATGGCATGCACGTTAATTACGCCCACCATCAGTCGCTAAGAAAAGTTGTTATGTTACAACTTACATAACAAATGTGAATTACCTGTAACATCTCCTGTCACCCCTCCTCCACTCACCTTTTTGATAACGAGCGCATGCTTCTATGGAACAAACTGGTCAACTGTTAATGTTCCCATACGTAAGTTCTATTTCTTCTATGGAGGTGACCTTTGTTTAGCTATAGCTTTTAGACTTTGAATCATTCATAGTCTTATAACTGCCTTGGAAAGCCTCTCAACGTCATGCAGCTGTCACTGCCACCGTTCGCCCGACCTCAGTTTCTTTCGGCTAACAGAAACGAAAGACGGTCGCTTTCAGTTTTAATATTCAAGAATAATAAAAAATTAAAAAATATTTTTAAACGGGAGTTACCTTAAGTTTAATGAAGATAAGCAAAAGATGCAAGACAAAACGTCGTACGTCTTATCCTATGCTGCCCACCTTTTGGATTTGCTTCACTACTTAATACTTGTTTAATTATTAATTAATAAAATTAATACATTGCCTAATGCTTAAGTTGACTTCAACAGAGCATAATCGATCCCAAAACCAAGATTGATGTGCTTATTAAATATTTGATAAGTCTAAGGTTGACATCGTCCCTATCATTCCAACAAAATGCCAGGCCTTTATAATTTGATACACGTTTGCTATATATTGTCTCTTGGCTCTTGATCCCTAGTCTCGTCTCGTGTGATATTATTTTGCTCGTACTTGCCTCACTCTTGGCCCTTGGGAATGCTCATCGGATGTACATATATAGTCTGTTTCTTCATTGCAATGAACTGGCTAGTAAGACGTTGTAGAACTGTAGTCATATAGTAACGCCGGATATTATCTTCCATTTGCAACGTTTTCGATCCACTTGTAAGAATTGGTCAGAGCACTTTTCTTCTTTCGAAATAGGTGCATGCTTCGTCGTTCCCACGTTTCAAGCACTAGAGATAGAGTGGCCATATATATCATCCCATTGGACGTTTCATGCACTTCGTCAATATTCTCACATATATGGGCAAGCAGGCATAAGTGCTAAGAGTACAAGCACGTAAGCAGTAGAGCTGGCTGTTGCGTGTGAATTTACTGATCATCATGCATATAATTAGACCAAAACGCATATTTAAGCCGTGGAAGGGACCTAAAACATTAGAACAAGAATTGAGAATTCCAACAAATAGCATTCTAAGTCTGATGTTTCAAAAGTGATATTTTTTCTTTTGAATAAGTGAAACAAATTGACTTGTGTATTCCCCTCGCTGCCCTTCCACGGAGGTTGGCAGTGTGAAAATGGCGCAGGAATTTAGGTCGACATGAACGTCTCTGTCCATATTCAACAGAACGGCTCAAACACAAACCGTGCCAGATTTGGCCAACTCCACGTTCTCCTACCACGCATGCCCAGACATCTTAACTTCACGTTAAACTCCACCCACAAACATTGCAAACGCAAACAGAAGTCCTCATTAATCTGATTAATGATATCGTTCAAAGTTGGAAAAATGGACTCACCGACCACCAAATATTGTTCTCATGCAGCACTCTGAACATTTTTAGTTGCATCTTTTGAGAAAGTGGTCGGCCAAAATTTCATATTCATTAATGTTATCCATTAATATCTTTATAGTACTCCTTATAAATTAACGCTCTCAATCAATTATAAGGTTTCACATTCATTAACATTGACATTTCTTATAACAGCTAGTTACACTATGAACAACAAATTTGTTTCATAGTTATCCATGTTATTATGATCTTTAGAGGACTGATCGTGTCATCGAGTGCACATACACTCCCACAATGGAAAGTTCAAGAGCAGACATCTGAAACAGTTAGAGTCGATGCAATGTAATCCTTGCGCTATCTTTTACAAAGGCTCGTTGCATGGTTGAATGACTTTAGACTAATCCTTTTGTGACGACCTGTTTCCCAATCAAGGGTAGATAGGTGACCGGAAACACCTTACTTAAGATCATATGACACTAGTAAAAAATGTTTTTTTACCAAAATTTTCAATGACAAAAGGCTCATTTTCGGTGACTAAAGAGTCTTTGTCATTGAAATTTGCCATCAAATTTTTGTAATTAATTTCGTGACAAAATGGTAACAAATTTTTATTAAATATTTTTAGTGGCAAAATTTGTCACCTAACTGTCATCAAATTTTGAGGACAAAATATTGTTAGAAAGTCACCAAAATTGATGACATAGTTTAGTGGTTAAGATTTGTCACCAAATTTGGTGTTTGTTTGTTGACAATAAATTTAATACCACAAATTTCAGTGATAATTCGATGATAAGTTTTATTTAAAAAATGACATTTTGCGTAGTGCACCGGTCGTAGCACGTAGGCGGAATGCGGCTGCCCTCGTCGAGGGGCGGCGAGCAGGTGAGGCCATGTTGGAAGGGGGGTGCTAAAGATTTTGGGTGGCGGTGGGGCGGTCGGCTAACAGTGGCGGCCATCATTGGGGGAGGGCGGCGCCAACCGTCGTGAGCCATTCTCAGGCTCATGTGTGTCGGCCATCTGCGCGTTGGAAACCTTCGGCCAGGTGTTGGGCCACATGTTTCCAACACACAGCAAGCCCACGTAAACATACGATCCTTAATGGGTGTGCCCATAACACATGACCCTTAATGGGCGCGCCCATAACAGTTGTTATTGAGAAATGGTATAAATTTTGTGATAAATTAATTTGTCATCAAAATATTTGGTGATATTTTAGTGAAAGATTTTTAAAATTGAGACACAAATATTTTAGTGTCGTCAATTTTTGAATCCAAAAAATGGTGCCAATTTGGTAACAAATTAGTTTGTCACCGAAACATTTTTTTATAGTTTACTGATATATTTTTAAAAAACGACACCAATATTTTGGTGACTAAATTTTGGTGTCGTTGATTTGACACCGATAAACATACCGAATTATTCAGTGATAGTTTGATAACAGATTTATAAAAAGTATAACACTAATATTTTGATGATTTTTTTAGTGACAAATATTTTTTGTCACTAAATTTTAGTGATGAAAAATTTCGATGACAAATTTTTTGTGGCAAATTTGTCATTGAAAATTTCGGTGATAAAATACTAATTTTTCATTAGTGTTGGCCGACATAATGATAACGAGTTTCATATAAACACGAAGAACATATAATTTATTTTATAATCATACAACACCAAATATTCAATAAGGTTTCTAAATTATAAGTGCTATATGATACAATATTGAAATAGTTCTCCAATATTTATATGATAGGCCTTTGATGCTACTATCAGGATCAAAGAGTAGGTCTTTCGACAATGGACTCCTGGATTGTCATTATCTTATATATGAAAAGAACACAATTATCAAACAGATTATGGATTCCCTCAAAGGTATTAATTGTGTATATCACATGACCGTTATTATACATGATCGTTAACCATTAATAAAAGAGATTAAGTATATGGAAGAGTTTACAACAAAGATTTTCTTAGATTTGTTACTATTCACATTTTTTTTCTAAGGTGCTAATCGCGTATATCACTTCTATGTTTACCATTTTAGATGATTTGTCTAGATTTGCAAGTGAATATGTACGGGAATCCTACTTTTGACAAATTAATTGGGGGTATACTTATAAGGGGCAAGCCCCACCCAAATAAGGAATTCTATTTAAATTAGAATTCCATTATAACAACTTTCCTAACACTTCTTTAATTAATTGAGATAAGTGTGAGTGTTATAAAGTTAATTTCTAACACTTAGCTTATTAATTGAGACAAGTACGAGAGTATAAAATTATTTAGGCCTAGGTTCAAACACATGATGTCTATAAATAGAGTACTTATGCATAGAGAGAAGAATGACAAATAAAGTCTTATTAAGGAAAAGAAAAGTTATGGATTTAGGCTGCGAATTGAGAGTTCATTTCACTTTTGTGATTAAACTCTAATCTACAAGATGAGTACCGAAATTGTCATTCCAATCCTATCGTGAGGTATGCTCCTTATGTTTTATAGTTTATTAAATTCAACACTCGTTAATATAGTCAATATAATTTTATAAACTAATCTTCAAATCAATAATGTCTATTTTAAATAATAATTTATATGATTTTATATTTATAAAAATATTATTTTTTCTTATTGTTTGCTAATCTGTCCATTAAGCTGTTTGCCCATAGTAGATGGACATGGCATTGGTGGAAATGTCCAAATGAACACTGACAGATATTAACGCTTTTTAAAAATTATAGACATGACGCTGAACACAAATACCCCAGGCTGTATATTTTATCGTAAGGGAGAATACCAACATTGCCAACATGTAAAATTCCTCTAATTGTGGCCTGGGTTAATTAGTCGTAGATGATTTTTGAACACATATATACGAGAGAAGAGAAATGATACACGATATACTCTTATATTTGGCTTTCAAAATAATCATTCAACTTGATTTCATAATTATAAAACACAACAAGATTAATATATACACTTGCATTTGGATACCTCACTTCTTTAAAGAAGTCAAGACTTTTGTTCAAGCGAAATCACATGTCAAAACTGATAGATATATATATTATTCTCCATCAATCCCTCTACGCCTCTAAGCGGACCAAATTACTCATGATACCATCAAAGATAAGCTTAAATATGTTTTTATAACAAAAGAGATAAGCTTAAAATACATATCCGAGCGAGGGAGCGAGCAAGCTAGCTTCGTTAATTATTTGCTCAAAGGTACAAATGAGGCTTATTTGTCAATGTACGACCAATTGAGTTCAAAGCTGACCTGCCTACGTTATCCTGATCACGCCTTTACGTTGTTGAAAGCGAAACCAAAATGAAGATGGATTTGATCAAGGACTGTTTTCCAGAGATTTCGGCAACATGAAAGTGAGCGCCGATAAAATTTAACAGAGATACATGAAAGCTGACATGTAACTTAGTTTCTGAAGCTGCCATCCAGGATTATGATCATCTTCATTTCATTTTCCCTCAATGGCAATTACATTTCCATAAGCTTTGTTATTTTGTGTATGGACCATGCGAAACAGTTTCATAAATTTTAGTTATTCTGTCATTTTATGAAAACAAAACAGTTCTATAAATTTTAGCTATTTTGCGTATAGACTACGCAAAACCGAGATAGCTGGGAATCTAAAGATAAATTAGTT
Organism: Piper betle; assembly: GCA_033002965.1. NCBI lineage: Eukaryota > Viridiplantae > Streptophyta > Magnoliopsida > Piperales > Piperaceae > Piper > Piper betle. Next base: position 74,422 of record JAURVB010004538.1, read on the forward strand.
CGACATTTGTTTTTGTTTTTTGAAACAGATTTTTTCCTAGCATTTGTTCGAAACAGATTGGAGTTAACTAGCAACACAAAAGCCCATTTAGCCAATAGGATTATTCTTGGATCACTTAGTTAGCAACACAAAAGCCTACGAAAAAGTGTTCTGTCGATTTCATCGCATAGTTAAAATGGCTTTGGGGAAAAATAAATACTTTAAAGCTGAACTTATATCCCATCAAAAAAGTCTAAGATGGACTTACGAGCAACATGGATAAAATTCTTGCTTGGAAAAAATAACGTGGATAAGATTTTAACATTAGATTGCAGTTTTATTACATCTTTCTTGTCATATGTAAGATCCTTAAACCAACAAATGTCAAAACAAGTAGAAGAAATTGTTAAATCGATACTAAAGGGGTGTTTTTAATATCAAAGCAATAATATAAGGTTTCAATGAATAACTTCAAATTCCACCTCAAATAGCTAAAAAGTCTGCTTATAGTAGAAGTATCAGTACAAGTTGATATTATTTTTTCTGAAATATAAACCCTCAAAACTTTGGTAAACAGTAGTGACCAAAGAGTGGCGGAACAATATCAAACAAGAATCAATAAAGGACATTTCTCTTATGAATATATATATAGTGATAAGAAGCATTTGGGCAGGGTTAATCAACGAGACAAATGAAGGAACAACAACAACGCTTCCGCACCTGCTTCCTACAAGGATGAAAACAGGAGAGAAGCAGGCCGAGGTTGATAATATAAGACATGGCCAACATTTTTTCTGTGGTGTTGTTCTCAACTCTGTAAAAATTTGTATACACTTGCAAAATGAGTTTGATAACTTGGTACCATAGCCCTTGCGCTTAGCACTGGGCTCCCCTGCGGCAGGACAGAGCGCCTGCACCAGACGTGATTGATGCAACCATGGAGGATGACTTGGCTCCAAGGCTTGATGCCCTAGCATAGCTTGCCGAAGCTCCACCTCCTGATGGGATGAAATAGGCTCCGTTCAAGAGAAGGTCACCTTCGGACCTCCAGTTCCAACTCCTCCACACCCTTGAATCTCCTGCCAACCTCTTGGTCACCTTTAAACACAATCAAATACCAACAGGAGTTAGAATTGGTGAGCAGGGCAATCATATATCATTGCTTAGAAGAAGGAGAAGATCATGTACCTCTTTGGCGAATGGATTTCCTGGGGCTAGATATCTATTTCCCTGGCTGTTGATGGTAGGATCTGCACTACCACCGATGGCATACATCTCCCAGTGTGTATAGTCGTTGTTCACGACATGGAAGTATCCATGACGACACCTTCATTTCATAGGAAACAATGATCAATTAATAGATAGGCCTGTTTCATATATGCTTTTACTTTCACATTATAAGAATCCAATTAGTACTATTCTACTAGATCCTGAAGACACCTTGGCATTCTCTGGATAAGACCTTCACCAAAATGATTGAAGGCAATGGTCACTTGCATGGCCTTGTCCCTGGTGTAAGAGTCACTGTGACCCAGCAAGATAACCTGTCACAAGTGACGGCAATAATAGTACACAATATCTGTTGTTTCTTTAGAAGTGCCCACTCTAGGAAGCAAAAAATTAGCATATATATAAATTTTAATTTTCTAGAAAATATGTACTTTTCCGAAGTGTCAACTCTAACAAATGAGCATTATCGAGCAAAGAATTAATCCATCTACCTCGTTGTGATGGGTAAAGTAGTTGTTGGATATGGTGATAGCGGTTGATCCCATCACAGCATCGACAAGGCCGTCGGCGCAATTGGACAAAGAGTTGTGGTCGATCCATATATGACTGGAACCAAAGATGGAAATGGCATCACCATCTGCCATTGTCCTCCACCCATAATGGGTTGGGGAGCTACGGACCATGGCGTTCCCAGTGGGCTTGCAGTCATGGATATGGAGGCCATGTATGATAATATTGGTCACAAACTGGATTGTAATACAGGCGCCATTGGCTATATGAACATTCACACCCCGGGCATCAATGGTCTTGAAGCTGTTCATTATCAGTTCCTGCTTGAGGGTGATAACCATATCACGCTTGAACACAATCCATAGCGGCCTATCTTGGATGACAGCATATCTAAGAGTACCAGGCCTAGGATTAACTGGATCGTCGTCACCTGAGTCTGTCACTATGTAGTAGCGCCCATCACGGCCTCCAATAGCATTGCGGCCAAAACCAATGCCACAGTTAGCTAATCTTTTACGACGGAGGTGCCACAATCGATCACACCGCCAGCAATCATCAATTGGGTTGCCGGTTCCACATGAGAAGAAGCCAAGAGACCTCCTTGCCGTGCTGTTATTCACAGTTCTGTAAAATAATAAGAGAGGAATGATATACGAGTTATTTTAGGTGAATACACGTAACCACAAATCACTGGCTTGGTGGAACCATATTTAGCTCCGCCCGGGAGCGAAGCCGGTCATCCCGGGAATCGAGCGGCGTCTCCACCGGCGTCGCTCCCGGGCGGAGCTAAGATTTTTTCGGCTTGGTGGACACAGAATAACACGAAGAAGATATTGCATACTAACTGTATTATTGAATGACCACTTTTATGTAAAATGGAAAGGATTAATCTTCTTGGTAGAAATCAAGCAGAACTTGCAAGACAAATGATTTAATCACAATAACAACTTATTTTAAATGATCATAAAATCCTTTGCCAAGGTAGATGTAAATGTGATAGGATGGAGGCATGTTTGGTGGTGAGAAGGGCATTAATGATACCAACATGGCAGGAGTGAGTCGGTGGAATTGACAAAGCAAATAGGGACAGATCGGAACTTGGAAGTCAGGCGTCCCATACACTAAGGCTGAGACATTTTATAATAACTGATGTGCAAGTAATGCAGACGATCAGCTAAAAGAGAATGATAAGCGCAGCATAGAAGAGCATTCGCTTCCCAGAAATGTGAAAATATGACTCTTTTAAGACACAGAAAATAGTGCTTCGTGCCTTAGACTGGCACTGAAATAAAAATATGCTTAACTGTTCCAGAAAAACCAAGTAAAGTTTTCATCAAATAGGAGCAATTGGGCAGTTGGAACTTGATTAGGCGACCGACAGAATAGTGATCAAGTATAAAGGTGCAAATTTTAGTCATTTTAGCATGATGATTAACCACCGACATTGTTAGAAGTGCTGGTCATAAATATGTGCAAAAACCCATAAACATGCTATGACTAAAACAAACAGGGAATAGAATAGTAGTACTAGACTAGACTTACTCCTGCACCAACGAGGCAATGCTTTCTGGGTCATCCACTGCGTGCACGGTTGAATCAAACTCCGACCTGCACCCAATTCCCACAAACCAAAAAATCGTCAAAAACCATACGAACATCAATCAGGGCATGTACTTTTCTGGAATTTCAATACGTAACGGGATTAACGGTTGGGATGGCGAGATCTCGATCTGGACGGTCGGGATGGGAAGATTTAGGCATTCCCAAATATACGGATCGTTAAGAAGGGGAGTGCATGATTGGTTGCTACTGTATCCAAACAGACGACTATGGTTGTCTGGTTTTTACAGGTGGGAGGGAGGAATGATCCGCTTAGATCTTCCCTCCTCTGCATCTATGGCCGTAATTAGAACATCTCCATGGCAGGTGAGAATTGAGGATAAAGCTTTTTAGCACTAAATTCAATACCGACGCCATTTCTCTACTAGACTAGATGGTGGGTTTAGAGACACTAACCGCCAGTGATTTTGAGCCCCGGCTGCTGCATTTTCCATTGATGCACTGTGATTCGCCTCCGGGATCCTGAAAACAAGAGGTGGAAATGTTTAACAATGAATGTTGGGATTCATTTGAGTAGAATTCGTCGAACAAAAATCGAGATTTCTGACATGCAGGAACAGAGTAGCATGAAGAAAATTTGGAAAAAAATGTGGACTTTCATTATGCTATGTGTATTGTCCATATCTAACTATCATCCAATCTTTATGCTATGTTAGAAAACATGCAGAAGAAAAACAGCTTCATTTAGCTCAAAATCTACAAAATTTCCAGCCGAGAAAGTGAAACAGACCGAGAGATTGAGAAACAACCAACTCCGCATTTCTTGAGCTTGAAATGATAAATACAAAGAAATCCAATCTAAACGCTCCCTACTAATCATCTACAAGTACATATAAATGGGGGCAAAAAATTCCAAAAAACAATGAAACGAACCAATATGGCCGGAAAAGATTCAAGCACAACGTACCTCACATCCGGCAGAACTGCTCCCGCACCGAAGTTCCGAGCTTGAGCTAGCACAAGGACGAGAAAAATGCACACCAGATGAAGCATAGACTTTCCAACCCACGGTGCCATTGTCGCTTTCTTCGTCTTGAGCTCCAACTCCTCCCTCCTCGCCGGCGACGACAACCAGTCAAAAAGGCCATGCCTTTGGTGCCGCCATTTTATAGAACGTTGTGCCCCGGTTCGGTTGCCTGACCCAACCCTTTCTTTGACTCAACTCGGGTTTGGTTAAGTTAATCATAGACCGACCCACCGCCGGGCCGTTTGCGCATTTAACCACAAAAATAACGGATTGCGCGCCCGATCGTTTCGCGTGTGACCGCCAACGATTACGCCACGTGCCACTCGAGGTCGGGTCGACCAATCACGTGCGAAGGCTGCTGACAAACTCGCGCGGGCCCCGCTTTTAATTTAATTGACATAATATGCTGGCCGTCCGATTGATCGCACTTTTTTAGGTGAATTTTATGTAGAAATACGAGGGTTGCATGCTTCATCACGGAATAAATCGTATTACTTTTGAATATTTAAAATTTTATTAAAAAAATTTAGTTACCAATTGAAGATTTTCTTTAGAAAAAAGAAATAGCAGGGTTTAAATAATTCAAATAGATTTTCTTTCACAAAAAAAATTAGCGGGATTCATATTAACGACTTGTTCAATTGGTATCAACTTTATTAACCATTGGATAAAATAAGAATTCTCGGTGCATATAACCGGTGTTAAAGTTTGATTAAAAAGTAGGGATATATATATGTTTTTTCTCCCATAGAAATATTCAATTTGTGTGAGAACGATCAGATTATTTGTGATGATTTGTTCATTCTTGAGAGGAGGGGAAATGTGAATTGAATATCAAACATATGGAATATGTTATGCCGCAATGGCCGGAATAAGAGACGCGTAGATTGACCTTAGGATTCCTTTATCCACCATTCCACATCATTTCCAATGAAATATCCGGGATGTTAGATTTTGACCTTTTAAAACTTTTCTAACCACCTGGGAGCTTTTAAGCTAATAATGATTATTATATATCCCTCATTTAAGTTGCTTCATCTTTTGTAATATTAATTATAAGTTAATTGCGCATTTTTGTCCGTATTGAATGTCAATCAACTTAGGTAAAGGTTGATGCCATTATTTAAAAGTTTTCTTTCTTTTTTTCTTCCAAAGCCGCGAGTCTCTTTTATTGTAATGTAGATGTTACAATATGGCTGTTGAGGTGGTTCTAAGTTTAGCAGCCGCTAATCTAATTAAGAAAAAAGAAGGGAGGTTGGGGTTTCAATTTGTAACTTGCTGATTAATTTTTTTGCATTGACGTTGCCTTGTTTCTACTCCCCGTTACATGGTTTCTTCTTTTTGGCGGTGGGGCGGAGGAAAAATTTGTCCAATTTAAAACAATGTGTCGCAGAATGAGTTGTAAAATTCCACAATCTGATCTGCGTCATAATTCCATCATCATAATTAACGAGTCAAATTCAATAATCAAAATCTAGTTCTGACATGAAAGAATGCGATAAAAAAGCTACTACAACCCCATCTCTTGTCGTTGCCACTGGCCCCTGATTGGATTGTACCGATGTACGCACATAAGAAATAAAGACGGTGCCACTGGGAAAGTTAACATACGTCCCTGCAACTAATTGTTTATAAGCATCCGTAACAGAGATACTAATTGTTTATTGTCAACTATGGAGATCGAGGTAATCCCAAACAAGGGTACGCGACACGTGATATCGAAACAGTAATTAAGTTTGATATCAAAAGAGTAATTAAGTTGTGTTAAAAAAGAAAAACTAAATTAGTAGTAAGCATTCTGCTGCACATTATAAGGAAGAGTGGGCTATCTCTTGCAGTGGGTGCCGACACCGACACCTCTTTATTAAACTTAACCAGGGAAGAAATGTATTTTGGGCAGTTACACCGCCCGAACTCTCGCCACACAAGGCGGGGGAGAAAGAAAAGAAGGGAAATGGTGGCTGTGTAGAAGCAGGGCCCCGAACCCACCGACGGTATCACATGGCTGTCAAAGACTATGAGGATCATAATTCATATACAAAATCTAAGTATGATGACTATAAGATGGTAGCCTCTCAAGGATTGATTCCAATCTTACATAGCTCCTGACTAATACGTAATGCTTGGACAAAAACAAGGAGTGTGTTATGCGGTGTCTGCTTGGTCCAACTAACATGCGAATGCGTTCATAAATTTCTCGCATGCTTGGTTTATATCAATTATCAACTTACCTAACCATTTTCAAAAATATATCTTAACAATTTTTAAATAAATTAAGTAATTTGGTGAATTCTTTATCTTCTTTCCCCAATTAGTTGGTGAAATCTTTACTCGGGTTAATTAGAGTAGTACTTGAGATAAAACTGAGAACTTCCTTTCGGGGATTGAAGAGAACAATATTTGAATTAGACATGAATTTGAAGTGATTCATTCATATCTTATTATAATTTCTACCCAGCATCTCGTTCTAGCCTAGGCATTGTTTTGTAATTTATATTGACTATGATATTTTCCTTTATTTTGCTTGATTTCTAGTTTTCCCCCTCCCTCTAAATGATGTTGGTTGGTTTTTATTTTTGCCAAACAATATTGGTTCTTTTCATGGTTCGATCATTATGCAAAGGCAATTGATAACACCAACTAGTGTCGGATGCATGAAGAAATATTAAACTTGGGAGTTTGGGAATCTGAAATATTGATCAATACGGAAATGCCCACATCCTAACTTAAGCTTCGTTAAAAAACAGGAAACGGGAGAGCGACTAGCGGAGGTCAAAAATGGCGTCTGTCACATTACCTTCTTTCATAGGTTGGTTGGAGGGCTTCACTTAAGCTAGGACACTCCACATGGCTGGTCTCTCTCTTTCTTTTTTTCTTTTTTGGCTCTTGGGTTGGTCCGTTGTCATTACACAGGCAACAGAGTACTTCCCAAAGCTTTTCATAATTCATAAGTTCTCCACAACTGCCAGATCTCAACCATTAATTTGGCGGAACTGATTTGGCCTTAGCAACCATTTGCCAATCACAAGAACGTACCTTGGCCACTTCAATGCCATGCAACTCTTTGAAAACACTATTTAAAACTCGTTAAGCCAAGCGACACCTTAGCAGCTCGTGACTGTGCTCTATATCTGCATTGACAACGAAGGAGCTTAATTCTTTACAGAAAAATAGCAGCAGGCTACAATTGTCCTCACTTGTTCTGTTCGCTTCTCAAGAGAGAATCACACGGTGGTTGACCAATTTTTGGGTTGATATCCATACTACTTTACAAGTCAGATGAATCGTTTTTAACACTGCGGTTACAACGACGATTGATCAACGAACAAGCTGGTTGGTTAAAAAACACAATTGGAATTAATATATTATATACAAGTCTGGTGCAAGAAACAAAACAAGATGCATAGACCACGCCGCCCAAGTTGGCAATTGCGATCTATGAACAGTTTTTGTGTGGAGGTTTGTACTTGGAATTACGGCCCGAGTAGCCCAACAGTGCACCCACAGGGCGGGCGATCTGGATGAAGCACATACAGTTCAATTCTTTACTTACATGCATAATTCAGGAGCACATAACTAGTATCTGTTGGTATCCAAGTGCTGTCTTAATAAATAATTTGTTTCCCTCTCGTGGCTCATCCTTTTCATCTTCTTCTCAATCTCTGCACCTCCAATATTCATTCTCCTGGTCCCCATTCTTTGTCCTTCCAAATCATACGGACTTTGGATCAAGAATTAATTGGTCTGATCACTCCCACCGATTAATAACAGTTCAAGGAAAAGATAAGATAACTCTACTAAAATAAAATATATAGCTCTATTAAGCTATTAAAATAAATCATGAAAAGGCAACAGCCGCTACAATTTACTAATTTGCTAGTAATTAATTCTAATTCTTCCCCTTCATTCCAAATACTAATTGGAATTAATCTCTCATTCTTCTATGCATATATATATACACTACATATATAGCTCCGCGGCGTGACAGGCGGAGAAACTTGCATGAAGCGGATTGATTTAATTACTTGTGGATTTGATTTAAACGCCTGATTGCCCACTTCTTTAGACCTAGCGCGCTATGCTGGTTGCCTCTTTTGGTTTATGGTATTCTTAATTTGTGCCAATAGGATAAAATTAGGTTATGATGTTGAAGGAGTATATCATTGAAATATTATATCGCACACATGAACGCAGTTTTTTTGTTTTTTAAAGCATACATGCAGAACTGAGCCGGACATTGTTGACTACATAATTTTAGAATGCCCATGGCAATTGGCATGGCATTACCAGAAATAAGGTGTCAATCGTAGTATCAAAGTTAGGGAAAATGTTTTTCAAAGCCGCTAAAAAAAGCCTCTTAAAAGCCCTCCAACAAAAAACAGCCACTTGAGATCATTAATGGATGGAATTGGAATATATTAGGGCTGAGGACTGTGGTGTTAACATTATTATCTCCGATCTTTATATGAAATGGATGTTGAATAATATAAACGTAAGTTCATGGGTCGTCTAAAATGATTAATCATTTTAGAGTAAAGGTCGTAAACCCAATTTCATATGATATCAGAACCAACTCACCAAATGACTTCACATGTGTCGCATCTCTTTAACGTTTATATATATCGTGGTAATCTACACGTCTCTTTAACATTCACGTACAATGCCTAAAATGGGAAACCCATGTTGCGCGGATGTAGGATTTATTTTCTAAGTTTAATATGACTTGTACATATACGAGTGTATTAATATTATTGTCTTATATTTCTATGTAAAATTACTGGTGACTATTATAAATATGAGTTTTTCAATCTTTTAAAGTGAATAGTTATTTTAGAGTGAAACTCGTGAATCCAATTTTACACGTGATACTATAACTATGCAGGAGGTAAATTTCTCACATATATGAAGTGTGATTAATTTTATCTCGCAAGTGTCAATGCAGGTTTAACCTAACCATAAACATTTTTATAGAACAGACCCAATTAGAATAATTAGAATAATCGGTGGGAGGACTTAAAGCATTGATCATTGTAAAAGTGATCCGTCCAAACTTTTCTTCAGATACATACAACCTGATGGTAAGAAGAAATCCAAATTACTCATCGTACGTAGCATGCTTAAATGCGACGTACCTAAAGATAGATTATCCTTGTACTCGTATTCCCACGGTGCTTACTCACAATGGTGTTCATTAATAGCTTCCAGCTTTGCCCGACCGTTAACGCGGCAAAGAATAGGTAGAGTTTTGCTGACCATTATTGCTAGCGCAAGGGGCCAGTTCGAACACTTTGCCTCTATAGATTTGGACGCCCGACATGGCTAGCTCATCCATGGATAACAACTCAACATCCACCTGCAGGCAAGCAACCATTCCAATCACTTTCTTGGCGTAGATTAAAATGGTATGCCCTGTTTTCTTTTTGAACTTGAAAAGCCAAAGGAAAGAAGAAATTGGTCGGTTGACAGTTGGAAATTATGTGTGTGTGATCAGTATGTGGTCACTCGGCAATCTAGAGCTGTAGAACATATGTCTCACCGGAGTAGAAAAACTGTGTATTTGTTTGGTGAAAAAGGGAGTAGGCACATAATAAGTCCCATTGGTGCGTGAACTTTTCATGACAGCTAGTAGAGTGTGGGAAACTAGTTTCTTTGCCAATTCCCATCGTCATCAGTCTTTCACACAAGACCAGGTAAGTTGAGGAATGTTTTTTATGAATAAGTATAATGATGTGGGAATGGTAATAATATTACCATGTGATCGAGTGGAGAGCTCCTACACTCGTGCAATGCAGTTCTCTAGGTCATGAGCCAACATCGCATAATTGCTACAAAAGAAGGGATTTTAGCATGTACGTACTCAAGTCATGCGAAAGCCAATTGTAAGAGTGGAATTATAGGTTGTGGTCACCTCTGTCTCGTTTACTTGAATCTGAAGTTTGGCGTGCGACGTCTCCGATATTGGGCACCATTAAATTGATCATTTTACGGCACACAGGGTACGTAACAGATCAAGTCAAGAGTGAGGGACAGCTAATTTTGATAAACTCTCAAGCAAATACTTGGAAGCCACTTCGTTCACTGTTGAATGAAAGTTCCTCATTTTAATTTTACATTTGGCATTAAATGATCAAAACGGTTCTGAAACAGGACTTGAAACATGCAGCATAGTTTTTCAGTAGAACGGAGAGTTTGAAAGCAGAATTTTTTTGTTGACAAAATGTAACAAAACCGTGCAACCACCAACCTAAATGAGATCAATTCTTGGGTAGAAGTTGTTTCATACATTCGTTGGAATCACTACTGAAAAAAATTGAACCCGTGGTTCCCGCATGTGATTTCTGGGAACTGGAATGTTGTCGCTATCAGTCGGAGAAATTGACACAGCAAGCCTAATCGGCGGTCTCTTTCGTGCGTCTGTAAAAGTCTAAATAAACAATAAAAAACAAGTGCACATTCTAATAGTGGATTTGATGGAGATTTGAGACTGGTTACGTTGGTCAGTAGAAAGTATGAAGTGTAAAATATTCAGGAGGTTATCTGTAATTCTGTATCGAAGAGGGCGTAAATTACTTTCTACAGAGCCAATCACGCCATTTAGTTGCCACAAGATAGTAGTCAACAAAGTCGCGCACCCCATTCAATTCCAAACTGCCAGAAAAATTTTAGGGAAAAAAAAACTGCTAGAAAAATTGGTCAACGAGTTCTACAGGCCAACTAGAGACAAAATTAATGTAAAGGTTGGCAAGTATATATGTCATGAGAAAATTGAACCCAGATCATTTACCGTGAATTATTATTTCAATGGTGGTGATAAAATTTACATGTGGAGAGTTGGAGATAGAAAGAGGGCAGTTGTTCAGAGTTTGTGAATATACAAAATATCTAAAAAATAGGGAATTGGTGGCTACTACTTTACCATTGAGAAGAAGTACCCTATACGATTTGGATTCAATACACTGTTTCGAGCCCAGCCAATGAGGCCCAGGAGGTGAACGGCTACAGCAGGCCCCCATATATTATCATATCGAAAGTAACTAAGGTAGTCCGTCAGCTAGTTGAGAATGCACCCAACATGGACGGTCTTGCCAGGCCTAGGCCTCGTAAGCAGAACATGAATCAACTTGGGTCTTGCGTATTAATTAAGTTGAATCTGATTGGGGCCATTTGTTTTCTAGTTGTCGATGTTTACATCTAGAGTCTCACTATGTCAAACAGGCAATGATAAACGTCAAAGATGAATCAGACTACTTATCATGATCTTAGCGGGAAATTTACTTGATTAAAACCATTAAAACTATTTTCTTAAAAAGGTTTGAGAAGTGCGTGCCGCCAAGGCTGGTCGTCAAGTAGCGTCACCATTTATATTACATTTGAGTTTTGACTGTTATTTTCGGATCCCTATGTATTTACCAGAGCTGGAGAAAATGGTTTAATGAATATTATATATTTGTAATAATTAAAATCATCTTCTTACATTTTCCAGCCGAGGGCAAATTCTTTGAGAACTGAGGGTTTTTTGTTTTCTCGTTCCCATTCAAGCTCACCAGCTCTATATAATCTTGGCAAGGAGTGTAAGTGACCACACATCCAGGGCAAGCAGAAGTAAATACGGATTGGAACAAAATCTACAACAACACCAATCGTCTCTACTTTGTATTAAAATCGTCATGGTGATCTATAACATTGCAACCCTTCACATACATTGAAATCAGGGCGAATTAATGCAGCACATTATAAAATTGCCATAAAAATTCAATATAAATTTAATACTTGTTATCTTCTATAGTTAAACAACTTTCTTAATGCGAACAAGGGGACGCTTGGAAAAAATGAAGGAATCATTTCTCGGTACAAGCTAAATCGAACTCCCAATAAGGGTTCAGATGATCTCTTGATTAACAAAACAGAAAGAATTACAATCCCCCCTTCCCCAATCTCACAATCCCTCCTTTTATTTCCATTCAAGTTCCTTGTATACATTCACTCCTCTCACGTACTAACTTTCTAACATGACAGAAATAAGTCTTAATAAAACTACAAAGCCTTACCGAGTTGACGTCCTAAATGGAATCAGATAAACAACATACATGTCTCACAAAGTTGCAATACAAGCACACAACACTAGTAATCATTCAAACAAAACATAGAAATAAGGCGGAAGATAAAATTTAATCCGATACCACTCATCCTCTAGTTTATGACCATGCACAACTCATCCTTCTTTATAAACCAATGGAGGGCGATTGGTACACGGATCAACAATTTGTTCACTTTGATCTGGTCGTTCTTCAAATGCAGAAACAGCTTCCAGTATGTAACCTTTTATATAAAGAAAACAAAAATGCTGTCCGAATTATTTCATAAGAAAGGAAATATTTTTGAGATTGCTAGCACACTATTTACCTGTGGAAAGAGGAAAACACGTTTGCCACAATCAGAAATCAGGATATTGTAAGGAATGTTATTGCTTTGAAGGCAAATACAAGCCTTGGAGACAGCATCTGATAGATCCTCAAGAGAATTGCCACTTTCAAAAATAAGGCCTTAAAGGATAATTCACCAATTGATAGATTTTAGTGCCAGTTCCCTCCACGCTAGCTATGTGTCGGACCGCAGCCTTCTCAACTGGGAATGGCACAGCCAAATAATAAGTCTGCGCTCTCAAAAATTTTAGACAAGTTAGCATACAACTGAAATTGTATGGCAATAGTCGGAGATAAGAAGTGCTGAAAAAAAGATAGATAGCCTAGAAGTGAAGGTGATTGATGGCAGCAAAACGCCCCCAATCTGTTGTAACCCAATCGGAAATAAGGATTTCCAGAACTCTTGGGATCAGAAGGACATGACCATATTCAATGGGGCTGGCCTAGAAATTCAGAAACGAGAAATACTACGTTGGAAGTATGTAATTAGGCATCACGTAGAAGTCAAACAGACATAGGTTTTGCTTCTAAATTACATTGATGGCAAGTGGCGACTACACTTGCAGAGTCATCGACTTGAATGATAGTGCTTTCAAAGAATGATGCCTCCATGTTCTGACTCTCTTCAAACCTAAAGAGAACTTCCTCTTGTCCAACCTTTGTAAAGTTGAACTTGCTTCCGCTAAAAGGCTGACGTACTTGATCAACCCGCAACACCGTGAGCCGCTTCTTGAGATGACGACCTTCATTCAGCTGTGCTATGAAACCATGTTTGCCTGGAATCACCTGCATTAAGAAGTGAAGTACTTCATAAATTGCCACTTGCGGAAGGTCATAGCATCACTCTTTAACCATTTTAATTCAAATGAAACCTTTGTTTCGCAGGCTGTGACATGATAGAGAAAAAGGCCCCTTGCCGCACTATCCTCCCACTGCAATATAAATCATATTCATTTACCAGTCTTTTTTTTAAAAAAAAAAGATCATATTTTTTCTACTGACCTGAGCCAGGAGCAGTGCATCTAGAAAAAATGTTTCAGGTTCTCTGACAAATGATCTCAAATTCTTTGAACCCTTTTTTATAAAAGTAAATAGAGGAAGCTTTGCCCCTGCCAATAATAACATACATGCATCACAATATGCAAAGGTGACATGAGAAACAACTTCTAAAGATTAATAATATCTTATGATTGCATTAAAAAAATTACTGTTTTGACTCTGTCCACCTCTTGAAATTTATAATCCAATGAAAGAAAATTATGTGGGTAATCTTCTGCTAGCTTTCAACTGAGAAATCTTTAAGCCTTTAAACTCCAGCAGAGACACCAAGCGTAATGCTTATTATTACTGGAATTAAAAATGAAATTTATGCAGAGGTGTAGGCAAAACTAAATGCACCTAAGTACGAATGATACACAGAAGTTGAGAAGCATATATGCAGATCTTAAGAGCAAAGTTTACAACAAGTAAATTTGCGCTTTAGGAGCAGGCCAAAGAATTATTAATGGCATCTAGGTCATTGATCAAGTAAATTAACAAATAATTGAACCATACAGGGAAAAGTTTTATGCAACGAATCACAAGGCAAACAATAAAATCATCAGCAAATACCATGTTATAGCACTAGACCACTAGTAGTAGTCATGTTATCAGCAAATACCATGTTATAAGCATTAAACAACACACATAACGAAACAAAACCATCAACAAATAAACACTGATGAAAGCCTACTCATCACAGAAATAAAAAAATAAAGCATCCTCTACCAAAATTGCATATCTGAAATAGAAATATTCAAGGTAGACTTGTAGATTACTAAGATTAGAATGCTCAAGGGCGGGCCAAAATGATCGATCATAAGTTGAATCCATCAACCATGGGAAGCAAGAAAATAAGCAATACCTCGGAGAAGGCAGCACTTGCCAAGGCAATTTCGTCCACACGCACCCTTACCCACCTCCTCGTTCTGAAAATTGGACACCATGGTCGGAGCCCTCTTAATGCTCAACATCTTTGCCTCCTCATCTCGATCATAAACTGATTCAACATAAAAACCAATCACCCAGAACCTTCACCCAACTCTTGCAAGATCAGCAAGAAAAGGGGAGGCCAACGACAAAGGAGACGATAGCACCACCACCGGCGAGGAACAAGAGATCAGAAGGACTCCCTCCCTCGGAAGGCAAAGCTCCACGCCCGCCGTGGGGAGAAGGGTTGCTCTCTGCTACACAACCTTTGCGTCGTACTGACTGGACATGAACCCGAGGTCGGCTTCCTCCTTGAATAGCCGTGATGTCTCCAACTCTGAAAACCTGGGTGTTACCCCCAACTCAAAGTTCCCTTCTCCCTGCTTCCTACCCAAAAAAACACACCAAACTCTTATCTCAATTCTCTGTTCCTTCTTTCTCGTCTCTGGGTAACTCTGGTATTGGCCTAGCTAGAAGATTAGTATATAATATAGATGCAGCTTGGAAGGAGATGAGAAGGCGATCAAAATGGATAGACAAGAAACAGTGAATTCTTACCTCCAAGCAATCCATAAAAGTCACGGGGACCGTCGATCGATCATCTGATGAGTTTTATTTATATTAAATTAATTTGTTGTCTATTGTACTCATGGAGCAGTCTGGGATATGTACGTGGGATATGTACGTGGATGCAAAACCATGCAATATAAGTAGGCAACGACGAGTGGGTACGAAGCGTCCCAATTTCAAACAATGTGTTCCAAAAAAACAAAAACAAAACAAAAAAATCCAACGAGATCTTTCTGGGTATTTTCTAGGCAAGATTCGCTGTCAAATTATACTTACTTAAGAGAACAATTTCCGTCACACCAGTTTTACTCTTGTTTGATAATCTGCCCAGATTTCAAGTGACTTGACTGCGAGACCATCCATCCACTTTCTTGGGGGATTCTTAAAGAAGGCAGTGATTGGGATTGGAATGACGAACAATACTAAAGAGAGTTACAAAAGCTTACGTTTAGCAACATTAAAATGTTTTATTGAGCCTTCATTATAATTTAATATGAATATATATATAAATAAAAGGTTATTACCCGTGATATACATAAGATACTTATAAATTATTTTTAAAAGTTTATATTATTAAAATTTAAAATTAAATTAATAAATAACTAATTAGAAATAGAGTTGATATTATTAATTTAATATTACTATCTTAAATGTTTACTTCATTTTCATTAATTTTATATATTTTATCTTATAAGTCGATGTAGCCATATTTATTTAATATCATATTTATTAAATTTTTTATATTATTATATTTCTCAATTTTTTATAATTTTATATAAATATCTTATGATATGAATGTTATGTTTATCAATTATATGTATATAATTATAGAGAAGAATAGAAGATGATGATCGATAGGGATAGAGATTTACATATAAAATATTTTAATTTTATCTTTATTAAATGATTTTTATTATTAATAAACTATTAAGTATAGGCATAGTATATATATATATATATATATATATATATATATATATATACACTAATAACGTGGATCCATCACATTGTTTGAAAGTATTTTTCGAATGAAAACACTTGGATGGAGTTGTCATTGAAATTGAGAGGTAATTATGTACTTGTGCTTATGTAGGTTAGGATTTTTAAAAAGTCATAATTTGTTGGAAGTTCTTGCTTCTTACCATTAATATGATTGTAAGACCATAAAAAATAAGGAAGCTGTTATTCATTAAATATCTTAAATATTAATTTAAAAATTTTATCAACAAATGAATGTTATGTCTTATTAAATTTTACTAATATTAACTGCGTAACCTTACAACCACTGTTGCACGAATTGGCAGCGTGCCGATCCGATTTTGGGGCCGAATCGGTTAGCCCTAAATCGGTCCCCAACTCTGCCGATTTACCCTGATTCCGATCGAGTTAACTCCGATTTGGAATCGGGGTAAATCGATTTTTAGGTAAATTACCAAAATACCCTAGGTATGATATTTATTATATTATTTAAGCATAGGTAAAATTAGAATTTTGATTTTAAAAACCTACAGTTAACCTGCTGAGCATCCGCCCTCCGCCGCCGCGTTTTCGCCCTCCGTCGTGCGTCCCCGACTCCGGCCTCAACTTTCACCGGGCTACCGACCTCGCCTCCGCCCTCGCAACGTCGCTGCTGATGTGTGGCCAGACCGATTCGGCCCTGTGAACAGGAGAGCGCTATTGCACGAATCGTTGCCGCCTCCGCCGCTTTTCCGCCCTCCGCCGTGTATCCCCGACTCTAGCCTCAACTCAGACCGGGCTGCCGACCTCGCCTCCGCCCTCGCAACATCGCCGCCGACGTGTGGCCGGACCGATTCGGCCGCCGTGCCTCCGACGTGTGGTCGGACCAATTCCGCCGTCGTGCCTCCGACGTGTGGCTGGACTGATTCGGCCGCCGTGCCTCCGACGTGTGGCCAGACCAATTTGGCCGCCACGCCTCTGATGTGTGGCCGACCGACAGCACAGTGGCCGCGAGACTCGCCGCCGACCGGGCCTCCGACTTCAGCTCCAACCGATTCGTGTAAAGTTGGATTTTTTTTTAAATTAAATCTTCAAATTATTGGCTATGCTTCAAAATTTTTTGGCTGTGCTTCACAAAGTTGGAAAAATTCACCTCAGCTCCGAAGATGATTCAGATGATAAATTAGATGATTTAGTAATAATCACTATGTAAAATTGTGCTGAACATTTATTTTTTGGACTTATATTAATATTTTGTTGTTATTATTTAATACAACACAAATGATGATATATTAAATATTATATTTATGACATTGAGGTATTATGATAATAAATTGTGATGCTCTTTTATACTTGTATTAAATTATAAATTTATGTATTTATGTTCAAAAATTATATAATTACGTATTTCAGGTATTTACGTTATGAGTTGTCAAATTTTTGTATATGACTAATTTGGACCGATTCAACAGAATTGATTCCTGGTCGATGTAGACCGATTCCGACTCCCTCAAAAACCGATTCTGATTCCGATTCTAATTTATGCAACCATGCTTGCAACTAATTATTTTTCTAAGAAACCATGGTAATCGGTAAGGGAGACATCGTCGTCGATGACCCAAATCGGCCCATTCCTAACCATTCCTCTCATGTTTTTATTGCTAGTCCGAATCACGTGGGAGACATCGACGTTGTTGACCCAAATCGGCCCATTCCTAACGTTTCCTCTCGCCTAGGGTTGCTAATTGAGCGAGCCAGCTCGTGAGCATTTAGCGTTCAGCTCGGCTTGACTCGACTCGAAACTCGACATTAATGCTCGACTCGAACTCGACTCGAACTCGAATCTTACGAGCCGAGCTTGAGCAAGGTCATGTTTAACTCGACTCGACTCGACTCGGTTCTAACTCGAACTCGACTCAAACTCGACTCGATAAAATAATATAATAATATAGTCTTTATATTATATATATATATATATATATATATATATATATGAAATATAATAATAAAGAAGCAAGATAGTTGAAATAGTAAGTATTCACCTTGATGACTTCAAGGTTGTGGGTTCAAACCACATTGGCCTCATTTTTTTTAAGTGAGGTACTTTTGACTTTTAATCGAGCTGGTTTCGAGCTAACGAACGAGCTCGCAAAAATAAACAGTTTAAGTATATTCGAGCTCGAGTCGAACTCGAACACATAAAAGATATTCGAGTCGAACTCGAGCATGTATGTCCCAAACTCGTTCGATCTCGAGTCGAGTTTGAACGAGTTTCGAACTATTCGAGCCGAGTTCGAACACATGTTGAACTCGAGTCGAACTCGAGCATGTATGTCCCAAACTCGTTCGATCTCGAGTCGAGTTCGAACGAGTTTCGAACTATTCGAGCCGAGTTCGAACACATGTTGAACTCGGCTCGCTCGCTCAATTAGCACCCCTACTCTCGCCGAGATACCTGTGTTTATTGCTAGTCCAAATCACGATTCCTAGCAGACCGACTCGCCTGGGACTACTGGTAGAACCAGATTTGGTTTGATTCCATGGACCCAAAGATTGTCCCTTATTG
Source organism: Piper betle (assembly GCA_033002965.1). Classification (NCBI taxonomy): domain Eukaryota; kingdom Viridiplantae; phylum Streptophyta; class Magnoliopsida; order Piperales; family Piperaceae; genus Piper; species Piper betle. The sequence goes on from JAURVB010004538.1 coordinate 93,212, forward strand.
ACAAAAATAACCCATCACCATTTTATAGGATGTATTTGAATGGACTAAAACACCCTTATTTGGTAGTGTGTATTAAATGAGAACCGGTTTTGGTTCCTTCGGGGAGCGATGCCGATGGAAATGCCATGGGTCTCTATTGTCAATCATCTCAGGAGTTGACGATGGAGACGCACGGTGTCTCCATTAGCTTCGCTTCGAGGAAGAGCCAAAATTTTTGTATTAAATGACTTCTAGATACCATGGTGTGGTTATCGATAATGAAGAGTTTGACAAATTTTAAAAATGGCCAATAAGATGTCTTGCCGTGTGTGACCTGAACCACATAGATTTTAATTATATATATAATTTTTTTGAATAATAAAATAAGTTATAATAATTTATTATCTTATATATAGGTTGTGTTTGACTTTAAAGATATATCTTATTTGAATAAACATATGAATTATAATTATTTAATTTTTTATTATATTTTTTAAAAATAATTAAATAAACTCTTATTAATAAAAATTTAAAAATTGAGATTAATTGAGTCTGAACCCCTAACTCTTTACCGTAAAAAGTTATTTTTATTATTTTTTTTAAAAAATTAAGGTTGGTGAGATTCAGACCTTCGATCTTATACAAGAGGTATTTTTATTATATTTTTATTTTTATTCTGTATTTTAATTAGCTAATTTTCCTAATTTTAATTTTAGATCATTATTGAGTTCCCCATTTTATTGATAAGAATAGATTTGTTGTTATATTTAACTCAATTTTTAAAATAATAATAAACACATGAACATCAATAAGTGTATGATATGATGTTTATTTATGTGAATAGACTATTAAAAATTGACCGTAAAAGTTGTTAATGAATTAATAATTAGAGCATTAGCCAAATGTATGCGGTAACTGATAACTTGAAAAAAAATTGTTTAAATAATTGTTCTCAATATATTTATTTAAGGAAACAATTCTTTTATCTTAAAAAATGGCATACATTATTATACGTACAATTGTATAATTTAATGTAATCTGCCTATTTTTATCACGTCGAACTAGCCTTCATATAATTTAATCACAAAGGGCACTTATTCCCTTGTAAGCCATTTCTTTACCTGTTTTTAAATTTAAATTCGTCTTCTAAAATCTTTTTCGGCAAATGACTAGCTGTCTTGCTTTCCTTTCTCTTCTCTTGTTTCTCCAGGTTCGGAATTTTTGATATTAGGTGCCACATGTTTAAGCCAGTTCAATTACTAGTGCCACAAGCATAAACATACGTACGTTTGGTCCACTCCAAGAGATATTAATGGATAATTTTAATTATTATAAATATAAATGAATATATAGACTTAGTCCCATGACTCTTTCTGTTCAAGTCTCTCATCTCCGGTTTGAGATATGAACAAATTCAATTTGAAACAAAATCTGCAATGGGACTGCTATACCATGTATTTGTGCCTAGACGGTCATGGTGTTAGTAACATTGTAGCCCTCTTCATAATGAAATCAGGGTGAGAATGAATCCTTTAAGCTGTGAATTGCCATCGCAAACGAGACAACATCATCTAGTCGGAGTCTGAAATGCAGTAAATGAACTGCATAACATGTCCCACAAAGTTCCAGTAAAAGCACACATGAAAACAACACATAGCAAAGCTGTCAAGGCTCTCTCCAACTAAACCGACTCTAAGATGCCTTGTTTATGATAAACGACTTCACAATTGTATAACATTAATGAGGAGGAAGATAGACTTTAACCCATTATATTCCTCATTCTCTGGTTTATAACCATTCACAAGTACTCTTTAACTCAGCAATTTGTTCATCATCAGCTGCTATTATTTCTTCAAATGCAGAAACAGCTTCCAGTATATAACTTTTGACTTCTTGAAACCTTTCTTCTGATATCGAGACTTCGGCTAAAAGCCTCCAAGCATTGTCTTCAGATGCTTCTTCATAATCCTCCTTCCTCTTCAAAAGCATAGACCACTGATTTCCCACACACCAGGTTTCATTTGAGTATCCAGCAGCTCCTGGCTCACTTCGCCTAGATCTTTTTTCTCGACGTAACACTGCCCATTTGCCATAATCCAAAATTTATTGTAGACACGAAAGAAATATATGGTCTGAATTATTTCATAAAAAGTTTCTTTTTGTTTTTGGTTGGGACGGCTAGCACAATCTTTAATTACCTGAGGATAGAGGAAAACACGTTTGCCACAATAAGAGATCAGGACATTGTAGGGAATGTTGTCGCTTTGAAGGAAAATACATGCCTTGGAGACAGCATCGAATCAATCGTCAAGAGAATTGTCATCTTCAAAAATAAGGCTTCCGACAGGATAATTCACAAACTGGTAGATTTTAGTATCAGTTCCCTCCACACTAGTTATGAGATGGGTTGCAGCCTTTTCAACTGGGAATGACATGGCCAAATAATGTGCCTGCACTCTCAAGAATCAATTTTAGACAAGTTAGCACATTATTTGATTATATATATTGTATGCATGGCAGTAATCAGGGATGAAATTACAGAAAAGAATACATAGAAAACCTCGAAGTGAAGGAGATTGATGGTAGCAAACGCCCCCAAACTACTGTAACCCTACCGAAAATAAGGATTTCCAACTGCAGCTGCCATAGGAAGACCAAGCAAGAAGCTTTCCTTGTCAATTCTCTGCGGCAAGCATTCGAGAACTTTTGGGATCAAAAGGACATGACAATATTCAATAGGACTGACCTAGGAATTCAGAAAATTAGAGAATCTCATAATTAGAACATTTGGAAGAATAAATATCATGCATGAAGTCGATGTCAAACAAACATAGGGTTTACTTCCTGATTACATTGATGACAGCTATACTTGGAGAGTCACTAGGTTGAATGCTAATGCTTTCAAAGTTTGTTGCCTCCATGTTCTCAGTACTCTCCTCAAATCTGAAGAGAAATTCGTCTTGTCTAACCTTAGCGAAGTTGAACTTGTTGGGATCGAAGGGCTGAAGGACATGACCAACTCGCGGAAACTCAGTGGGGCGCTTCTTAAGATGCCAATTTTCATTCTGCTGGGCTATGAAGCCATAATCACCTGGAATCATGTGCAACAAGAAGTAAAGTTTTTAGCAAAATTGCCCATGCATTGTGGAACGTCGTGGAATCATTTTATGTACAAATAATGCCCATATTTCCAATCAACCACCCTTTCAAGTCTTTTCATTAATTCTCTTAAATAGTAATTCATTATTTATGAAAAATATCATACACGTTCGCACTTAAAACATTTTTTCTGTCCTTCGTAATTTGCCTATTTTTTTTCAATGTATAAGTAGCCTTCTTGTCCCCTCGAGCTTAGTTAGCTGCCCGGATGTTAAACCGGTCGTTAAAGAAATTAACCCACCCTTCTTGGGAAGACTTTGGATTCATTCTCTGCTATAGGGAGACTCTCAACTCTTTCGCTCCTTGGGTGGTGTTTGAGTCTGTTAACTCCACTAATTAAAATTTTGGTTCAGTTCTGCATACACTCACTCACATGCACAGAGGTCTCAAATAGTTTGATCTATGCCTTAGGCAGACTCAATCTTTTTGATACGCTAGTTAAGTATGTAGGTGTATGAACTTATTGGCTATTTGATGTTCATGAACAACGTAGTTCTAGCATTAAGGTGAGCTAAGGAGATAATGAACTGGGTGAACTAGTATTAGCTGGCGTACACAATCTGTTTTGGAAGAGCTTGTTGGCTTAAATAGTCGGCTAACATTGAATTGGTCTATATAAGAATGGTTAATATATTGCCCTACTCTGAAATTTTACCCAAAAGCTAGCTATTAATTGAGAAACCTCATTAAAAATAATTAGCTTACTCAACAGCAGACAATTTTTGAGGTGAAGCTTCCCGGAAATTAGAAAGTTAGTTGCAAAACCTTGATCAAAGGGTAAACCAAAGTCGGAATATGTTTGGCAGCTCAGGTCGACAATGGCTTCATAACAAAAAATAGGGATGAGTCATGCAAAGTGTCTTGTTGGTATGGACGGAGGAACAACAAATCTGATGTATACAGTCTTTGCCTAGTCAAGTTTGTTCCTTTGGGTCGAATTGAATCTGCTAAAATTGGTTTTCTTCCACCAATGCAGCGTGGAACATATAACAATATGTATCATTTCAGCGAATCCTAAATTAAAAAACTAAATACTTGTTTCATATTGATCAGATTCACAAGGTTATGAAAAATAAACGGCAAACAAGACTCACAACGAAAATCATAACATTTTCATGGATGCCCATCATTTTTTACCTAACAATATTTGACTCGCAAAAACGCATATCTAACGCTTAATTACTTGGCCATTAATAGCCATTTCCCAAGAATTACCGGCGCGCTGACTAGTTCGTTATGTCCTTCACAATATTGTATAGTACTAATTACCAATGAATAGAGTCTATGGTGCATGAAAAGCAGATAGTATATAATATTGTTTCATAGGAAATAATTACAATTAAAAATAAATCCTCATAGTAAACATGTCTTTTATAATTGATTCACATGGAGTACCTTTTCCCTGATATATATTTTTGGGTTATTATCTTTTTACTAGGCTACAGTATATTGACAAATTTTAAGATTGGCTTAAATTTAGGGTTTAAGATTCGCTGTTTAAGAATTTAAGATTTATATAAAAATTTTAAGTTACTCATGTCCGCTACCACGCTCATGGTATGCAGGTAACCTCAACGAAATGGACGTACGATGGCCATTCCAGAATCAACTGTAAAATCATCAAGATATAAAACTTCGAATTTGTATATTTCTATGAGCCACATATGACTTCTAATTAATTAATTGCCTTTCTAAACATTAATAAACGAAATTAAGTGCTTAAAACGAATCAATGTGATAGTGGTATCAGCTCTAACAATAACGTCAATACTACAAGTACCGCAAGTCCTATCAACATTTCACGCCTAGATTATTTCTAATTCATATAATTTCCAGTCTTAGAATTTTGCGCGCGTTGACAATGAACAACAAGTTGATGTATGAATGGGGAATTTCAATTCAATTAGCACCCGTTATTTGTGATGGAACCTGAGGAAACGTTATTCTCAGACCTGCATATATCAGAGAGGATCATATAAAGGTCGGCTTAGAAAAGACTGCACATATTCGAATAAAAAGTATGCAAGTTGATGAAAGCGGTCAGCAATATCTAGTAATTGTTTGGGTGAACAACACTACACCCGATGTCAAACTGGTTTGATTTGAGAGAACAGGATACCTAGTCATAAATACTCGAGTTAAGTTTTACATCTGTTGTCTAATTGCCAAAATCGAAACCCGGCCGGATTGAAAGGATCGAATTGGTTTACATGAATCAAACACATGTTATAAAAAAATCAAATAAGAAGCGGTCAAAATGAATGAGTTATTAATTATAAAATATATTATTTTAATTTTAAGCGTGTATTATATTTTATAATATTTTATAATATTTTTTGGATTTTTTAAATTATTTAAAATTAATTATTATTATTTACTCGAGTAGGAATTAAATAATTTTTAATTACAAGAATGCCACCGATCATTTCTTTTCCCCCTAATTCTCTCTCCCCAATCTCCAGTGCCACTGCCCCTGCCTAATCCTCCCATCCACCTCCTCCTGGCCCCACCCCTGCCCCATCCCCGTCACCACTCTGCCCCCAATGCCATCTCCCGCACCCCCTGCACCGCACTGTTGTTGCCACCTTGACACCCACGACCGTCCCCCCACCATCTGCTGCACCCCCTGCCCCTATTGTCGCTGCCGCCGCCGACGTTGCCCACGTCACTCCCCCCCGCCCCACTGGCCCGCGGTCGCCACTCTCCACGTCATCACCCACCACAGTCACCGCCCTCCACATCGTTATCTATCCCTGCCATAGCCCCGTCCCCCGCCGCCCTCCTGGATCGGCTGATTCACAAATCGGCTCAAATTGGTCGATTCACCGACCAATTTTTACCACAACTGATTTGCACGCTTATTAATATAAATCCTTCCGATATAATTTAAATCGGTCGATTCCACTCGAAATTGGACCGATTTTTGCGACCATATCTAATGCCTGTATGGAGTTCAACGTTATTTTGACTCAAAAAACTAAATGTTGAGATAAATATAATATCAATGATTATTATTTGAAATTATTTCAAATTAATTAATTGAGCTTCATCAATAATATGGTCATTTTACTTTTATTAATAACTAAAATATCAAAATCAGTAATTAAAGTTGCAAACCAATTTCTAACTACTTTATGTATAATTTAAATTGTCGGGTTTGGGTTTATTCATATTGATTTAACACAAGTAAATATTTGGGCTCATGAGAATAAACAACTAATAATTGTCGGGTTTGGGTTTATTTGTATTGATTTAACACAAGTAAATAATTTTTCTCATGACAATAAACAACTAATAGTTACCGGGTTTGGTCTATAAATTCAACTTAAATGATATGTTTGGCCTAGGGCTGGCTGTTCCTCACTCTGCCCCAAACTTAACCGATAGTTGGCCCCCTAAAATAAGTGGCAATTGTCTATATGGGGAAAACTCAGAACAAATTTTTTGTTAGGTATACGCTAAAAATCGACAAAGTTGCTATGTGTACACCTTTTTGTTGGCACAATTAACAGTATCATCAAACGAGTAGTCGTTATACCGCGTGTGGTCATGAACAAATCAGTGCCGTCTCACCTTACTCGCAGTTTATGACTTTCCTCTAAGCAGTCAACCTCTTCAAAAGTCACTATTTTCCGGCTACTAAACTACTAATTAATTAACGGATACTCACATTTCTCCTTGTTATATAGTATAAAAAAACTGCCCATATCGGGGATATCGCACAAACCTCGCCAAATTGCATACCCAAGTCAAACCTGTCCAGACTATATATAAGCTATACATCTATACTTCAATATTCATCCTCGTTCACATATGTTGCACCCATACTCTAGAGTCCCCTTTCGTCTAGTTTGGAAGTTTCAATCGGAAACCATCTTCTTCTCCTCTTTGTCGCTCCTATGAAGATTATCAGAGTTTTCTTCTTCGTGTTGATGACCTCAACGTTGGTTATGGCCAATGCTGTGGTTCCCATTAAGAAACAGGAAAAATTGCCATGTAATGATCACAAGAGTAATACGGACGTGCACAAGTTCCCTTCACCGCCCAAAGAACCAGAGCACTTTCACAAGGTCCCTCGATCACGCAAAGAATCAGAGAACTTTCACAAGGTTCCTCCATCACCCAAAAACCACAGTACTTTCACAAGGTCCCTTCATCACCCAAAGAGCCAGATGATCAGAACTTGCGCAAGGCCCCTTCACCACCCAAGCAGCCAGTGTATTTGAACAAAAAGGCCCCTTCACCACCCAAACCCCAAGCCTTGCCTTTCAGGGGGGTTGGTCGTTTCTTTCCTCCCATTGATCCCAGGTTTCAAACTTGTAATAAAAACCCAAAAGTTTGTGGAGCCAAGGGCAGTCGGTGGCCGGATTGTTGCAGGAATAGGTGCACCAACATGTCAATGGATCCGTTCAACTGTGGGGCGTGCGGCAAAGCGTGTAGATACGGGCAGATGTGTTGCAATGGCAAGTGTGTCGAGATTTTGTTCAATAGGGATAACTGCGGTCGTTGCAACCACAAGTGCAAGAAGGGAGCTTACTGCTCGTTTGGCCTCTGCAACTACGCTTAGTGAGGAGCTTCTTCTCTTCGGCAGCTATACTCTTTCCCCATGGAATCCATACGCATAAATTTTGTTCGTTAAAATTTTCAATTTAAGCATTCATTGTTCTTTTATCAACAATGTACAAGCTGTCATATTTGAACCATTTTTTCAATGAAATTTTATATGAACTTGTAAATTCCATTTTGAACCATTTGTTCAATCCTCGTAGATATGTAAATAATAGATGTTTCATAAGTTAAGTTCAAATATTCCAGCCTCAAACGCTTGACTTGGGTCTCGGCAGAGTTAGCAAGCGGAGGCTGCCTGTGGGTCGGGCTAAAAAGTATTTCGGCTAGCCACCGCTTGGGCGGGTAAAGTTGCCAAGGCACTTTAATGGACGAGCTAGTTAAGCTATTTACACTACCAAAATTTTCTCAAACTTTTCCATAGAATTTGATTGACTAGTTAAATTAATCAAATAAATAATAGAGCTACTGGTTAATGACCAGGTTCGGTCAAAGGCTATTTTGGATGTATAGTTAAATGTTTCTTAGCATTAAATTGATAATTTTTTTAGTGTTAGTTGTTAAAAGTTTAAATAAGTTTTTAATATAAATTGTGATAATAACTAATTCAAATATGTAGAATTATCAAAAACTCCCAAAAAGATTTCATTAGCCGTGTTATTATTTTAGCTTCAAAATTTAGAGTTTTTTTAATGTTGTTCGAGATTTATTTACAAAAAGTAATATGTTCTTGCCTCATGACCAAGTTTTGACCATGTTTTCAACAGTGATTGTACCGGGACAGTGCTGAACGAAAAGACTAGTCAAATTATGTCTAGTTGGTACGTAATTGAACCTCAGATTGATTAAGAAAAGATTAAGAACGAAACAATGATGTTATCAATCCAAAAACTAATCAATGTAGCCACAATCACAACAATATAAATTAAAGAAAGCATATCCATCTCATGAATAAGCATTGTTATGATCGAAAAAAGTGAGCAGAATATATAACATGGTTTAATCTACCACGACATGATTGGTAATCATAATACAAAAACCGTTATTAAAATTTCCAACAATAACGAGCTAGATGACTGCATATGAATAAATCATGATAGCCTCCGCAAAACACAGTTCTAATTAAATACATTGTCAATTAATAAATCATGATGAAAGGCAGCATATTGCATTAAAAGTCCAATAACAGATCTTCACTCTCGCAGTCAGCAACCAGCAAAAGTTTTGCTGACACCCACAGTTTTCTTCACTCCCGCATTCCCCATGTCTTCCCTCGTCTGAGCAGCATCAACCCATCTCTCCACCTTGGCGTATAGATTAGACAACACCACGTACCTTCCACTGTGATAAGGCTGCAGCTCCACCAACCTCCTACCAATCTCTTCCCCCAACTCCACCTCCCCATGCAATCTACAAGCATCAAGAAGAGCACCCCACACCGAGGGTTCTGCATCCTCCGGTGCCATTTTGCTGACAAACTCAGCTGCCTCCTTCAAATGACCAGATTTCCCCAACATGTCCACCATGCACACATAATGCTCAGTCGTCCGCTTAATTCCATCCTCTTCCTCCATTGCTCTGAACCACTTTACCCCCTCGTCCACGAGCCCTGCCCTGGAACACGCAGTGAGCACTCCAACATATGTAATGCTGTTGGGTTTCAATCCTCTCCCTCGCATTTGCTTAAACAGATTGAGAGCATCTAATTCGAGGCTATTAGAAGCTAGAGTAGCAATCATGGCGTTCCATAGGCAAACTTCACGTCCTCTAGATTCCATGAACACCCTACGAGCATAGTGAACGAAACTACTCTTCCCATAGCAGTCTATCAAGGCCGTTCCTATAAAATCCGTCAATACGATCACATTCCTCAATATGAACCCATGAATCTGTCTTTCAAGGTGAGAAGCATGAACTAAGATCACTCCTCCATATCCTACATTTGCGACGCAAGACAAAACACTCACCAACGTCGCTTCGTTGGGCACTGGATGATCCCACGCCCCTACCATCTCCTTAAACAAACAAATCGCATCACAAAAACGCCCCTCCCTCTTAAACCCATTGATCATGCTCGTCCAAGTAACAACACCCCTCACAGGCATCTGTTCGAAGACCGCGACCGCAGCGCTTAACTTGCCATTATTGCAGAGCGCATCCAAATACGAATTGAAGGAGACGACATCCGGGTCACGAATTTCATCGAACACCTGACGAACACTGCCCAGCTCCCCGTTCCCGCCGTAGAACACGATCAAACAGGTGGCTACGACGGGGTCGGGGGAGAGGCCGCGGGCGACGACCTGGGCGTGAAGAGAAGTAGTGATGACCGGGTGAGAGGCGGCGGCAGCGGCGTGGATGAGGGGAGGGAAGGTGTGGGCGTTGGGGGGACTCGGAGGCGGAGCATGGTGTTGAAGAGGAGGAGGATGGTGGATGGGCACTGGTCGGGGCGGCCATGGTGGGGGAGGTGGGCTCGGATGAGGGAGTTGTGGAGGACGGTGGAGGGATGCTGGGGGAGGAGGTGATGAGGAGGGCTTGGATTTGGGGGAGAAAGTGGTTATGGGTTTTGGAGTGATGGTGGAGGAGGTGCAAAAGATAGCGCGGGGAGTATGAAGCGTGGCGATGCATGCGCTTTGGCGCCAAGTTTGGCATGCATGGTCAGGGTGGCTTCCCCACGCCAAATTTTGAAGCGATAGATCTTTTCCTCTCTTTTTATATATATATTTTTATGTTTTAATCTTGTTTAAGATAATTTTTTAGTTAAATGATGTTTCCTCTTTTTGATAATTATTACCAGAAATTTAATAAAAATAGTTGTAGAAGACTATTTTAAATCTTCAGATTTATTAAAAATATATCAGTAGCTAATTTCATGCATACTTTGTACGTGGGCTTTCAACTTCTATGATCTTCATTCATATGGGCTTTTGTTTCACTTAAATAAATGGGGCTGCTTATTGAACGTTGCTGCTTCTTGCATAAAGGACCTTTTAACTAGAGCTCCCTCCACCTGGAAGAAGCTGGAGTGTTTGAGTAAGGTAGGCAATGTCGTCAATGTCGGGTCAATTCATCCTATTTCATCAGATCCATGTGATATACAGAGGGGCTCCCTGAAATCAGATGTTGTCATTCCCAGCGATTCAATTTTACTGTTTTTGCATGCCCATTCGTGGGTAATACAAACTCCAGAGCGCAGACAATCCAAGTATAGGATGCAACTTCCCAACTTGGAAAAAACTATCCCTAAATATGTTGAGTAGGAAAAGAAAAAACTTACTACTTAGAGCACTCACTGGATTTTTCCCCCAAAGCAGTGCTAACTAGGTATAGAAAAAAACAACAAATAGAAGAAGAAACGTGCATGCATTTTCTTTCACTTTGTACCTCCTGTTTCCATATCCGTAATGGGTGATCATTGCTTTACTACTGGTTTGTAACAATTTGTATGATGGATTACGACTAAAGGTCTTGTCTTCGTTTTCGGACGCTAAGTTTAACCACTCGAAACAATTGACAACATTATGGATTACATATGGATGTTGCCATTGCAATTTGATAGGAAACCACCACCTCCAATAATATAGAAGGTTGCGACGCATTCTGACCTTCGTCACTTTCATTCAATTGATGCCTGGGAAAAAAATCCCTCACATTCAACGAGTAGATGCTATCGTTTTTGGTGAAAGCAACTTAAAGATGGAAGATCTTGTCAAATACTCAAGCTCAATACCAATTTTCTTTTTATAAAAAGATTACTATTAGCTACAGCAGCTACAATCTTGTGCCAGCTATGGATTATAAGACGGTGTGATGACAGGGCAATTTTATCCGAGTCACAAATATATGCATCCACGTGATTTAAATAAACGGTTAGATTTTCATGTCAATAATATCTTTATATCACTTGTTGACACTAACAAAATTCATTTAAGTACATTTAACCTCTCTTTCAATTCTGCACCAACAAATTCTAGTCAAAAAGATGTTTTCCTTTTCATGCAGTAATATAGACTTTTTTTAAAGGCATGCACACAATATTGGATGTTTTTTGAAAAACAATTAATATTCATCGATGTTCCCTAATCTACAAATTATTGATTTTAAAAATAAAAAATAAATAGTTGTAAGGTTGTCCGTAGAACCCAATGAACAACTCGAAATGCACAAATATATCTCACCCATTCATTACCGAAATTTCTAAATTGTCACTTAGGATATATATTTAAGGAATGGTGTTGCTTACTTCTAATTAGGTGTTGTAGTCATAATTGCTTTAAGACCTTCAATAAGATTATTACTCAATTGACTTTTAATGGCAATCTTAAACAATATACAAAATTATTTTGTGTAGACAAGACCTTAATCACGCTTAAGGGTGATGACGACGATGAAAAAAGTTACTCTTCTGATTTATATGTACCATATATAGCCTATGATTTATGCTGCCTTAATTAATTACATGGGTTTTTTTAGAGTGTGGTAGGGTCCGTATTTAACTACAGAACCTTTAAAAATTTGGTACATATTGGAAACCTGGTATGTATCGGACCGATACATAACAGATTAATATTAATAAATATTAAAATAATATTTTATTAAAAATAATAAATAAAACATCATTTAAATTCAATTTTTTGTTTAAAAATCAATAATTATTAAGTTGAATTTTATACAATGGACGAATAAAATAATAGCACCCGTCCATCTTATATCCAAAGGTAAAATCATTTTGTAAATAAACATTATCATAATTATTTTGTTAAATTTTATGACAATGAACATCATTTTTGTTATGCTAAAATAAATATAGAGAACCTAATTATATTTAAGGCAAAATTAAAGAGTAGCATCTGTTAAAAAAAATAACTATTATATGCCTTACACAAATTTTGAAAAAAATATAGATGTATGAATGGTAAAAGAGTTGAAAAGAATCAAGTAAAAATAAAGAAAACAAAAAATATAAATAGAAGAGGAAGCCTATCATCTATTTTTATTTTTTCACTATAAACTATAAAAGAATAATGAAACTCATCTAAATATTGGAGAGAGAAGTATTTAGTTAGTAGATTTGATCGTCTTTAGAATAAATGTAGACATTTTAATTTTAAAAACCTTAAAATGATCAAAAAGAAGAAAAAAATCATTTTGAGGGCATATCAAATGTATGGGACGTGTATGTTTAAGTCTTTTAAAAAACTGATATATATTGGTTGTGTTGTGATACATATTGTCCACATAGAATATAATTGAGTGTAACACTCCAATTTGGTTCACTCGCAAACCATACCAAAAATGCTATTGGTAAACGAACTATTTACTAATATACTTAATTCGATTAAGCCAATCCAAATCTACCATCTACATCTCAAGATGGTGATGCAAACATCTAATATATAGATGAGATGCTTAGGCTCATATGATTCTATATGAATACTATGATATGTCAACCACATTCAAAAACAATGCAAACTCATTAAGAAGTGCAATAAACACTTAAACATTGTCAAAACACTGTACTTTCACACAACATTCACATTATAATTATTTTTTGTCAACCTGAATTGGGTTTTGACCACATTTGCTTATCCTGTTAAATTTTAATCACTATGCCATCACACTGACCATTTCATTAAATTCACACAACAATTCATGCAACAAATCATTATAATATCCATCTACCATAATTTACAGTAATTCATCACACCAAATTTTCATTCCATTCGACAGGTACATGTGTGCATGGTGCATCGCTGCTCTTGTGTAGTCCCGACAACGCTCAATCATTATGGTTCTCACCGATATATATAATACAAAAACACCAGTAACGAGTGTGACTAGTCTAGAAATAACTTATAATTAAACTGGCACAGGAGAGTTGACTCTTTTGTTAAATAAAATCATTCATAAACTTCTACATTAGAAATTCTCGTAAGGGCACTATTAAGGAACCGTTGGCCTCAGCTCAACAACATCACATTCTGCCTTGTTAGATGCTTCGACATGTTCAAACTATCCCTTATGCAGGAAAATTAATTATTATAAAACCCTTTACATCCTCCGTATCACTCATGACCCTGAGCACAAAAGTCAAGTACTCTCGGGCCGTTACATTGCAATACTCGTAATCTTCCACATTTCTTCAGGTTTGAGGAATTTAAAGATAGAGTTGTTAAAATCCCTTAGAAATGCAACAACCCACCTACCAATGACAAGCACATGCAATCGCTCGCGGTGCGTATGAGTTGACTTTCTCTTGTCTCACATCTCATTAGAAAATTGAGAAACTATATATACGTAGGTCTAAGTAGGGATTGTAATATAGTAGACCTGAAGACAATATGATCTAGATCCAAGTTTTCTAAAACAAACTTAAGGGATTTCATCCTCAAGGGTTATTAATCCAAAAATTCGTACAAATAAATAGCCCGTGTAGAGTGGGATACGAGAAGTCCATTACTAGAGACGTCCGCTTACCTATTAAAACAAATCATGAAAAAGTAAAAGAGTCATACCCGAAGTAAGTCTTAAACAGACCTAGTAGAAGCTTCAATTGTGTCCACGCGCCTAAGCGACGAACTCCTACTCTGAACCTACATATCAAAACTAAAAGCTAATTCCCGTTATGATGCATTTACACATCTTATATCACACTCACATCAAAGCAGTCAAGTCAATCTACATCATGATTTCTTATCATATTGTGCTAATAATTATCAATTTTAATTAATTAGATCGAAGGTACTTATCTATTGCATCGTCAGTGATCGGCGAGGACTAGGATTTGTCGCGTAGTTGGAGACTTGAATTCGACACTCGGAGGCATCCGAAGTTAGATTGGGTTCGATTGAATGAATTCGGCAAAAACCCATCGATTTTCAGCGAATTCAAGAAAATTCAATTTTTCGATGGTTTCCGACGATTTTTTGATAGTTTCAAGTGATTTTTCGGCGGCTTCCCAACTACTTTTCCAGTGAAGTGATTGAGGCGGTGGGTCAAAACCAGCTTAGAGAGCTTGACACGACCACGGTGACGATGAGGGTGATGATGGTAGCGATGGTCATTGGCAGCGGCTGTGAGTGGGCTGGGGTCGGTCAGCTTGCCAGATCAGCCCTTGGCTGGTTTCAGTGGTAACTTATAATGAGGGGGAAAGGTTTCTGAGGCCAAAGGGGGTGGCGATGGTGGCATAGCAATGGTGAAGTGGCACGGCCGGCACCGGAATCAACGTTGGGAGCACGGAGCGAGGGTGCTGCATCCGGGTGTCATGGAGGCCGGGTGGCGATCGGGATGATGGGGGATGGCATGGTGACGCTCCAGCAGAGCTCAGCAATGTTAATCAGAGGTGGTGCAACGGTCGAAGGTGGCATTGACGACAAGAATTGAGGCGGTGACTGGATGAGAAGGGAAAGGCATCAGGGTGAGGGTTGGGTGGCAATCTAGTGAATAAAAGTTTACTTTATTCCGATTCGAATTAAAAATAATAATTAACTTCTAATAAATTCCAAAAGTAATCCAAAAAATATGGAAAAATCTCATAAAATATAATACACTCTATAACATCAAAATGACATATTCTATAACTACTCAAACTGCTAAATAATAAGTCATAATGTGTTATTCAGAATGAAAATAATTCTACGATCAAACATAAAAAAACTACTTAGATAATTCATATCTAATCATTTTTTGACTTTATTATCATATACCAGGGTATACTTGACCCCCATCATTCATAACACACAGCTGGCTCTCGGTTTAGCAAGCAGACCATAAAAACTAATTTGACTTGAACCGACTGTTAAACCGATTAGTTTATTACTGTTAAACTTTGACTCGAGTCATGAGTAGTACACTAAAATATTAAAAATTTCATCACCTTTCTTATTAAAAAATGACTTATCTTCAATTGAGCCCAAATAAATGATATTAGAGCAAAGTTTTTTTTTGTCAAAGTCTTCCCCATCCTCCGTATATTTTTGACAGTAGAGAAAGAATCACTCCTACAATAGCCGGTAGAATACATTTTAAGGTTTGCCTGGGTTGTACTATCGCCGGTAAAGTAAAGTCTCCAGGAAAATTTGGAATAATGAGAATAAAATATACTAAATGTATATATGTCCCTGGCACGACACTCGATCACCTTCAAGATTAGGTTGTGGACTTTTTTAAGTAGCTATATATTCCACATAAATCTTAAGTATACTGTATACACCACAGCTTGCCTGGTCAAAAGTAATTTTTTTTCATCGTGACTACAATAATTTTGTATCTATATTTTATGATAAATGTCATATAAAAATTTATGTTCTTCCCCGCCTAAAAAATTCGATAGATTGTTCTCCACCAGCCGGCCCCCCTACTCGTTTTTCCAACGCAAGCTAGTCCTCTACATTTGATATTCCCCGGAAACAAGATGTAGGAATTCTCCTTCCACCGAAAATGTTTCCCACAAGGATAATTGACGAGCTTGAATCAATCAGTAGGCATCAGCCCCTTTTTTCTCCATACCGCCTTTTGCTCACTGATGAAAACGACCTACTTAATTAACCTTCTTTGTCACTTGTGCGTGTAACGCATGCATAAATGAATGCTTAGGGAGAAAAACGTCAGGAAAACACATGCAATCTTCTAAATATTTGTGGAGAAAAAATCTTCTAAATATTTGAGTTACTTGAGCTTGATGATTAATATTCGAGTACTAAATATTTTTCAAAGCCACCAGTGAAAAGATTTGCATTTTCTGTAATTAATTACATGACTTAATTATAGATAGCTATAAATACTGCAAAGGTTTATATTTGAATATCTACAACTAGTTATATTCACGTTACACCGAATTATTTACATTCAAAGCAAATACCATGAAAGGATCTTCTAAATAAATGTCAACATTTTACGTCTTTAAAGTCTTTTCTTCCAACCATGCAGTCCGCGTCCACTATGAAAGTCTATTCAATGACAGTTCCGTGTCCAAATCTGTCATCGCCCATCTATCCTTTCGAGCAGTACCAGACCAACCTCTGTCGACACGTGAAAAAGAAATAGACTTTCGGTTCTCTTTTCACACAAGGAACTCGCAAAAGCAGCGACGACGTGCCCAAAACTATACACGATAAAGATGCGAATGAACTAATTCGGCAATCTTGTTGAAGAAGTACCCCATTGAGAGGGAACAAATATTTACCAAAACGAGAAGCTCTTTCCTTCGTTAATAACAAAGAAATATTATGTAAATGACGAATTGGAATAAAATAAAATTCACAGACTCTACATCTCTAGGCAAAGAAAGAAAAGAGAAACCTGACATATATATGGTGTATGACATAAAAGGGGTTTGATCCTCCTAATTGCTATTGTTTGTTGGCATTGTTGATGGCAGACTGCACCGGAGCCCCCCTCCGATGATCGAAGTGATAGCAGCGGCCAAGGCCGCCGTGAAATTTGGGTCCGCCGTGATGGCCGCCGTCGCTGCACTCACAGTGTCGGCCAAGGACGACGGAGATCCCTGTGTCGGAGGCAGATGTGGTACTGTGAACTGACTAGGAACGTCCACGTTGGGAGAGACATGAAGTCCAGAGAACTTGGATTGATTGTACAGCGATTGCCCGAATATCTGCGGCAATGAAGCTGCCGGAGGTGGGCCGAATCCCTGTGGAACTCCGGCGAAAGGCACCGGAAATTGGGTCGGCGGCCTTTGGAATTGGAGTGGGCTAGGTGTGTTTGTAAGGTCCAATGTTACCGTCGGGAATGGTGCCGATGCCGAAATGGTGGCCATGTTTGAAGAACATGGTAAAACTGTTCGGGCAAGGAAGTTGGTGTTCATGAAGCCTCCGTCGGTGCTAGACATGGATCCGGAGAGCAACATGGAGGCTGCTGCAGATGTGGTGGAAGCCATGGCGACGGCCGCCGGTGGCAAAGGATGGTTATGGCTGCCTTCGTAGGTAGTGATCAAGATGGATCGGTCCTCTGCACATCTTTGTACCTAATCAAATAGAATATTGAACATCTATTAAGTTAGGCAACTGGTTTTAATACGAAGTATTCGGTAACAAGCTATGATAGAATATTATCCCTACTTGTTTGCGGACTGGGCACCCAGCAGCCATGGTACAACGATAGTAAGCGCGTGGGCAGGGATTGCCTTTGGCCATTTTCTGTCCATACTTTCGCCATTGGCATCCATCACTGATCTGAAAACAATCACGAAGCAAAATTTTGGTTGGTAATCTAATTGGACTATAGCTTTAACAATTTGGCACACAAAATGAACTTAATTGACGATCAAAATATTCTGTTAATTAATTATGACTCACCATGGTAGCTTCAGACCGAGCTCGAACTGACACGCGAGCTTTCCTCAGAGTTGCTTCGTTGGATTGGTCATCGCTCTTGGCAGGTGCCAATCTGGGTGCTTTATTGGGAGCCCAACCTTGTGATCCTTGATCAGAGTTGTCTTCCCTGGCGCTTCTTCTTCCATCACCACCGTCGGTATTATCAAAAGAAACGTTTTCATTGCTAGCGCTGGCGTTGATGATTCCCTGTTGTCGAAACCCATCTTTCCTTCGAGACGCCGATTCCGTCCGACCCTCTGATGAGGACTCTGAATGCTCTTGCTCCATCTCTACGGTTGCGGCAGGGCCTAGATCCATGAATTGCCTTGGGAAGACCTTTGGATCATCTTTATCTTGATCCAATCTATCTGATATTGGTTTCGATTGCTCCATCTCTGAGCCTTTTTTATGCTGCTGCTGTTGCGTGAAATTGAAGAGCTGCATCTGTAATGCGTTGTAGTCGCTGCTCATCTGGATGAGCAGCTCTTTGAGCCTACGGTTCTCTTCGTTCATACGATTAAGCTCCAATTGAAGGGAAGCCAGCTGCTACAACCAATATACACGAGTTTACACATGATTAAATTCAGTAAAAACATCTGAAACAGAATTCTCTGTACGTAACAAAATTTAACTACAGCACTACTATAAGAATAAGATTATCTTAATTACCTCGGTTTTGGACTCCTTGTCGTCTGAAAGAGGAGAGCTTCCATCATCTACGGTGGACTGGTCACTCCGCGTGTTAGCAGCAGTCGAGAGGTTCAACCCCGTCTATTGAATACATGCAAAACCGATATCACAATTGTTAGAACCCAAGCAGACAACAACAGCAATTATAATTTTGCAGCAGCAATTGGGTGACTGGGTAATAATTGCTTACATTCACGTCACAAATATTCATCAGCTTCGCAGCTCCTCCGCCACCGTCATCGGCAAGCTCCTCCTTCTTAACAGATCCAGGGAAAGCAGGGCGGCTGGGGGGCTTGGTGAAGAAATCCATCTCATGAATAGCCGAGAGGCGAGCTGCAGCTGCCGCCGGCGCAGCCGGGAGTCAAGGAGCTCCCTCTTGCGCTTGGTTATGATGGCGCCATGCGAGTATGAATGATCAGCCGCACCACCAAGGAAGTCTATGCTCATCATCCCTCCAACTCCCTTATCCATTCAAAGTTATTACCAGGCAGCGAGCTAAATGGAATAAAATACCCACCTCAAATACGGAAACAAATCAAACAAGAGCTTATACCGATCGACAACACAAAGAGAGGAGCAAACAAGTAATAAACAGGAGAAGAAGAAGAGGAGGGGGGAGGAGGAGATAAAAGTTCTTTCAAAAGTGGGGAGTAGGAGGGGGTTGATATAAGATCTCAAGGGGAAGGGGTGGCCGTGGAGTCAAGGAAGTGGTTGACGTGAAGGTTGGTTTGGAGTGGGAAATGAGAATCCGATTGGTGAATAGAGGGCAGGCGGGTCAATCTAATTGACGGCACGTCTGGGGAAGAAACAGGGCTTCTTCTTCCTCTCCCCGACCCCACTGGGAGACGCCGTGCCGGGCCTTCCTTAGTTGACTACGACCATTTCCTCTACGACTTCTACAACAAGGCACCTGCACTCCACTCCAAAACTCGATTTGTTTACATCCATCTATCTATCTTCTTGACTAATTATTCTAATGTATTCTTCCACCTTATCTCCCAAATGAGAGATAGGGATGCCTTAATTTATGTTTCGAAGAACAAGGCAAAATTTTGATGATTCAACATCTTTTTTTCGTGTCTCTTAAAGATTGGCAATATGCACAAGCATTCACTTTGATTATGTTGAGCTTTAGAATTTTAGAGTTCGCTCATGCATAAGCATTATATCCCATTATGATCCGTAATCAACAAAACTAAACAAACAAACGATCATGGTGTAATTATGTGTAATTGTAGACTTGGCGGCATCTCTACTTGCACACTTATGAGCACCTTGTCAAATAAATCAAAATTTTTTCAAAATCTGGATCCCGTACCAATGACATTCAGGTCCATGCACTCAATCATTCTCTTTTTTCTATGGAATTATGTTTCATGTATAGGATTATAAGTTTCGCATCCATTGAGCTAGAAAAAAACTAGCATATACATATATACTTCACATATATTCAAAAGATCATTACTCAAGTTTTTTCAAAAAATATAGTTTTTGTAAATAATATACCTTTTTACCATAGTACACAATAATACACTGGTATTTAGCTTGACGTAATTGAAAGAAAGAAAAAGAAACAGAGTTTGGCAATGAGTAAATTAGTCTTGGGATGGTTGGTTGGCGTAATTAAACAAAGAGTTCAAAGTCCAACCTAACGAACGTGGCTTCGGACTCACCATATAGTACATTTGACTGTGGACCAAATAATGTGATCCCTTACCCCTTGCAAGCAAGAAATGACTATCCGGCTTATATGCATATATAAATATGCATTTTCATGAGAAAAGAAACGAAGCAATGGTTGTCCAGCTGCAACGCTAACGTATTAAGATGCCAGCGGGCAACCACGACCCTAATTACACAAAAGATTAATGCTACATTGTCAAATGTATGCATCACACCCGTTTAGAAAAATAAAAATAAAAACTCTGTTGGTACTCATCACGCTCCATAATTTTCCCGTTTCAAGTTAATAGTCAACAATGTTTACGTTATATCTCTGCCTATAGCCTTTCTGATTATATGTTTATATCGTACTCGCGTTGAATGTGAATTTTTTTCAGTGAAATTATGAAAATGGTGCAAGTTAAGAATATCGCAAGCAACTGAGATCACGTACTTAATTTATTTAAAGTAGTTATATATATACGCACTAAAAAGTTCATCAATATTACTTTACCACTTTAATTTGCTATAAGCTTATAATTAAGGTGCAGGCACATAATTGGATGTATCATGCATGCATGTTGATGTAACAGGCTGTATACATCGGCTATCGATGTACTTAAGACCATACATATAGTATCTGGACAGGTCTTGATTGGGTCTCGGAGGTCAATCGATCGTCCTATCCGCAACTTGTTAGATAGCGTAAGAAAACACGCTATCTCTTTAGCAGCTTCCACTTTCTTCTTCTGTACCTCCTCCCATTTGCGGGAACCTAACAGATATCCACACGCAACATCTTCCCTGAAAAACTTCAATCTGCAATTTGTTTGGCCATAGCCGCCATACAATTACCCTTTTGATGCAAATATATATATGCATACAATTTATAACTAAAGCCTCCAATATTATAAGCTGTAAAAGAAGAAAATTAATCTGAAAATTTTACGGGGCAAAAATCGAATAAAGCGTTTAATGTATGAGCTTCTTCTCAACTATGAAGGGCTCGAGGATTCGCTGGGATTGTTCTCTGGTCTCCTCTGATTTGTTCTATATATTTTTGTTTTTATTAGGCAACAAGCCGACATCATTATTTAATTGAGGAGGAAAGTCGAAGTGATGCCAACCACTGCCTTGGCAAATCCCAAGATCTGAGAGTAGCGGAGGGATATGGTTTTGGCTGTTTCTCGAAGACATCAGCTTACATCAGTATTGACGATAATCTATTGTTGATGACATTATAAAACTTGTATTAGCAACGCAGTTCTCCAAGAATGGACCACAAGCCTTGTTTTGACGTGGCTCGGTTAAACAAATGAGATTTTAAAACATTTAAATGCTTTTCTTATTCAAAGCAATCAACGCATCAATCCCACAGTTGACCGTACCTTTTGATTAGTGCACCATCTTCAATAACGAAGGCTTATGGGCACAGATTGTAATGTACAAAGTTTTTAAATACGCCAATCTTTGAGACGCAAATCAATGTAAAATTGTCAATTCTATTCGTTGTAAACAGACGAAACTACTACACTAGGTTGGTGATTATATATTTTGATGTCCCCGTGTGGTGGACATAGAAATATCCATGCCATAGTTATATATATTAATAATAAAGGAGAAAGAATCGGTGAGGAATAAGCTTAGAGGATTGGCCAATTTGATTGAGATTTTGTCCAAATAAAAAAAGGGTCGATCGACTTGCCAACCTGCAGACAAGGGAAACTAACTCGTCCAACGAAAATTTGAACCATCTTGCTTAGCAATGTGGACAAGCTCATGATCATCAATGTATATATATATAAAATCAAGTCGTATGCATCCGACCAAGCAATTGATGGCAGTCAAAAATGAAGAAAAAGTGTAGATTTTAAGGGCCGAATCGGTGCCCCACGTTGGGTCCATTGCTGCTGAGGCCTTTATAATTTTCTTCAAATCCGAAGGAAGCAGTAATTGAAAAGGATGCAAGTGGGGGTGTGGATCTAGTTGGTGTCAAATCCGAGTAGCGTGCGTGCGTGGAACAGACGAGACGAAAGGTTACTTTTCGATCCTTCTCCAACTTTCCGACGTAGGAGAGTTGAATATTAGTAGTAAATCAACTTTATATGATCCAATACTTTTCTGTGTTCTGATTGAGCGCAATCTGTGTTCTATTAATGGAGCTGGCTTCTTTAAGTACACACTCTCGGCGAGAAGTCCGTGTTATATATATCGACTTAACCACTTTTTGCATACTTCTAACATATACTTCTATATGGTGTCATCTTTTTACTTACTAGCTAGCTAGCTTTTAGTGATCATCTATTTTCTTAGCGTGTGGTTAGCATGAAAATTTATTTTTTATAAAAATACATGGAAAATTTTTTACCTGAAATCCACTGATGGGACTCGGAACCTTTTGTTGTTTCTTTAGTTATTATGAATACATGACTTAATGAAAAAAAATTATTTTTTTCTCTAAATAGGCCCACATGAAACTTTTTCACAAAGAAACTTCTTATTTGAAATATTAACTGTTGGGCTTTTTGGGCTCCGAAAAGAGATTTGTAATAGGTATCACGGGCTATTTTTAATCCGCTCGAAACATTAACCGTTGGGTTTTTTGGGTTCCGAAAAGGGACTTGCAATAGATGTCACAAGTTTTTTTAATCTAAAAACTAGCTCAGGGAATAAGGTTTTACTATTAGCCTATATACAAGTCACTAACACCCTCTACGACGTAAGATAAACCCAACAACTCACCTTCACATATCGGGCAATCTCGAAATCAATATCGTCCCCTTAAATCATTAGGTAGAATTCATGAAAGAGACATCTACAATCGGCATAGGCAAAACTTGACTTTGATACCACTGTTGAGCCCTTTGGGTCCCCGAAAGGAATTTGAAATAGGTGTCACATGCCTCTCTTAATCCAAAAGCTAGCTTAGGGAATAAGGTTTTCTCATTAGCCTATATACTAGTCATCAGCACTCTCTACGACCGATGCCGGATAAACTCAATAACTCCCATTCATAAATCGGGCGATCCCAAAATCATCATCATCTGATAATCTCACTTTCATCAGACCACACTCACACACTCACATATCATCACGCATATAGTCACTAACACCCTCTAAAATTGATGTGAGATAAACCCAATAACTCCCTTTCACAAATTAGGCAATTCCGAAATCGTCATCATCTGACAATCTCGCTTTCATCAGACGACAACCCACAAATGAAACAATCACAACACTTACACACTCACATATGATCACATGACAACCTATAAAGGAAACAACCACAATCGGCATAGGCAAAACCCAGCTACCACTGTTGGGCCCCTTAAAAGAGATTTACAATAAGTGAAACCTACGAAGGAAACAATCACAATCGGTATAGGTAAAACCTGGCTCTGTTGGGTTGATACCACTATTGGGTCCCTAAAAAACTTGCAATAAATGGAACCCATGAAAGAAACAACTACAATCGGTGTAGGTAGAACCCGACTCTGGTACCATTTTTGGGTCCTTTTGGCTCCCTAAAAAGAAAGGACTTGCAATAGGTGTCACAAGTCTTTCTTAATCCAAAAATTAACTTAAAAAATAAAGCTTTCCCTATTAGCCTAAATACAAGCCACCAATACCCTCTACGACCGATATAAGATAAACCCAACATTAACAAAAAGGGGTTTTAACTTGAAGCCATGTCATTTCCTTTTATTTCTTGATATCCAAATGAATTACATACAAATTAAGGTGAGATACAAAATTTTTACCACACATATAATCTCGTTACCTTTGTATTTTGCCTTCTATTAATTTCATTCTGACCCAATAGACTTGCACTAGAATTCCACTCGTTTGCAATAAGCATTTGTTACATGTGCATAGGCACCTTAAATAAAAATTTTATGAACTTCAATCAAAACAGTTGAATTAGATATGAGCACGTACAATGATTTATACCGTATACATCTGTGAAACAGCCAGTTGCTATCTAGCTGGCTATAGCTAGTTCTCTTCTATAATTAAAAATACTTAATTTTTACTGAAAAAAACTCACCCTGTGTGTCCTACTCCATAATTTTTGGAGTCAAATTATGATTATATGGTGTACACAGCCCGACGATAAATAGAAAAATCATAGTGCTCCACTACGGTGTGGCTGCCCTTTTCAAGCTGCAAGTGGCCGTAATACCCCGCCTGTATATATGCTACCCATATGCCAATCAGGCATGCAAGTTGCAGGTATATCACTTTATTATGTATAATAACGGTACATGTCTTTACAGAAGTAGTTAGCAAAATTTAAGATAGGCCAATTTTCTCTACATTGTGCACCGGATAATTCAATCTCACAGCTGTAAGCAATATGTACAGGAAAGGATGTACGCTTTGCTATAAGTTTTATATGTTAATTAATGAAGACGCAATTAATATTAAGTCTAGTTTCTATCTTTTCGGCCGACATCCAATGCATGGAATTGAAGTAAATAGCTAGTCTGCCAGTTTGCCGGTAAGCAAATGCAATACGTTCAACCACTGACCAAGTCCGCTAAAGTAGTTTAGATTCACGTGCAGATCAATTAGTCTTACGTCCAAAGAGCAGGAAAAGCTTAAAGTCTGGGTTGCATGCAGATAAACAAGGCTCTTTTCAACCGAGCTAGCTGCCTCTTTATTTGGACTAAATCTGCGTTTCTTTTCAAACACGACCACCGATTTTTTGATTGACTGGTATTAAGATCAGTTAATTATATGCACACGCAACATAGAGTTTTCCCGTGAATATTGTCTGGCATGCAACCAAAAGAGACCCAACTGATTTCCATATTTGCATACGAGAAATGAATATTCTCTCTAAAATCTATCTTCGAACTCTTAAAACAACCATAGTTTGATCCTTTAATGAAGGCGTTGTTTCAGTACTCCTTAGTTGCGAGCTGGATATGACGTATATATAGTCGATGTTATTAAAGGTAAGTTATAAGACCAAAATCAGATGATATGTGTAAGGATGAGTCGTCCATACGTGTCGATCTTCAAGACTTTAGCTCCGCCGGATAGAGCTTTCAATAACTTGTCCTTAAAACGAGAAGAAAATTGTGTCTAATTTAGACGCAGGACACACTAATTGCTTTGATGTTCAATCAATAATGGTTATGGTCATGTCTCCCCACCGGGATCGAACTCAATTAATTTTAATTTTTAACCTTGATTAGTTATTTTAAAAAAATAATGATTTCAAAAATAAATATATAAAAGTAACAATTTAAAAATAAAAAATAAAATCAAGAACGTGCACAAAAAGCCTAGCTAGGCTGGCCATTTTCGCAATACTGTGAACAATTTAGAAGGTTGTCAACTAGGTGTCTGACATGGCACTTGACCATTTTTAAGAGAATTTTTCGTTGTTACTGATCTTAATATTGTTTTTCTTTCCACATTTTCAAAGCCTCAATTTCAAAGAGATATGCCCAGTTCTATAATTTTGTTACCGCTCTTCTTATCGATGCTTTCTTGATTGCCTCCACCATGCCAAAAAGGCGCATGTATTGTCTACGCAATAAAGTCAAGAACCACTGCATTTGTAAGAGGCTTGGCCCTTCAAAAGCTAAAGATTTTTGGTCGGGAATGCCAAGACATGAGGACGACATAGTTACCGTGACTTCTGAAAACAACTGATCAACAAGAACAAAAGTAATAAATAGTTAATTGGTATTTATCTTTCGAAGCAAAAGTATACAGACTATTGGACGACCTTGCTAATATTTTTTGACGATCTAATCAAGGCTAAAATCAGGTTAAAAGTCTAAGCGTGCCCATCTTAAGATTTTCATAACTATATAGTCTACTACCCTGTTAGTGTTTATACCAAACGTATAAAAATATAGCTTGCCATCATCAATCATAGTCAAGAAATAAACTAATTATGGTTTCCATTTTATTTTCTTATGGCAGGTGAAATTCAGCTGCCACAGCCTTGCTGCACCATATCAGATGTATCAACAGAACACTGGAGCAAAATGGCAGAACAGATTATATGCACAAGTAGATAGCAACGCTTAATATTTTACACCAACGAGTTAGATAATCGGCGCACTATACAGCTTCAGCAAATATAGCTCGCACATTGCCAAAATCAAAGACCGTGTGATAGTTGCCAAGGAAAACATCACCTAAGACCTGCAATTTTTTTCGTTTATTAGTTATACCTACTTGAAAACAATCAGTTCAACCTGAAAGTCTGAATACTAGTGTGTTATACCAGAGAGGGCCATGAGAAGGAGGTACGTCTAATGCCGTAAATCCATTAATGCATTGAGCAGCAGCTCCCTCACCAATTTTAACAACAAACTGCAAACCAAAACGGCACAATGTCCATCAAGTGAATGATACCTTATTATCTATTTACTTAAATCTTATCATCTTATTGGAAAAAACCACTTTTTCCTAGCATACATTTCCATATTATTGATGATCTTGATGTTCCTATTAGCACTCCACATTACCTCAGCCATATTTTCAAAGAACCAAACAATCTTGGTCTTAATATTTTCAAATAAGAAAGTCATTGGAACCTCCAGTAACAAAAAGTATCTTTATCAAACTGTATACTTCTATCACGTTCTTTTATCATGATCACAAAAAATCAGATGTCACAAAGAAGAAAATCCAGAATTGTGAGTTCGGAAATTGACTAGAAGGGTATCACTTTCACTTCATCATTAATACAAAAGGAGGGTTAGACTAATTCCTAGATAAATCTCAACAAACATGCTCTGCCATAGAATAAAAGTATACTTAAAGTTAGATATAAATATTAGAATTTGGGTCATTTTTTATGTTTTTCAGAGTATCAAGAAATTGTCCAAAATTTGAGGGTTTATTTCCACAAATTTGTGAATCAGAATTGGAGAATCAATTATAGCTGGGTTACACATTCTTTACTCAATAACTATGGGTCCATCCATCATTATAAAGGAACTAATGATGAATGAAAATTGAGCAATGTTTCAATTTTGCATGATCTAATAACTGTGGTAAAATTCAAATAAAATGCTCTCCGTACCCTGGAAGAGTTAAACCCTGTGCAAATTCACCTACTTCCCCACATCCATGCCTAATTTCTCTTTGGTCCAAGACTTAAATGGGAAACCAAAACAAGTGACTTCAGCAGCATTTCAATAAACAGAACACCAACAAGAGCAACTAATAGATAACTTTATATATAGCTTTTCATCACCAGTTCACAGCGCTCGCTTATAAAAACTTTCAGCTCTTATTTAACAGAAGACTAATGATATCTGCAGTAAAAGTTAAACCAATAATTTTCATAGTATCCAAGTATAATACTCTGCTCCGCAGTGAGGGAAAATACTTTATCACCAACGATGAGAGCCACATTAGGTATAGAGGAAAGGTTGGTGCAATCATCAGCTGATTCACCCATGGGACTTGGTAGGTGACCACATACCTGTTGCGTCAAAAAAATATCACAAGCATTGCACAACAAAACCAAATAACAGTAGCCATAAAATTGTGAAGGAATTCTTTTAACCTCATTGATGTAATTAAGGATCTGCTCTTGCGCCTGATTCAACCTGAGTTGATTTTGAATCCATTCAACCGCCATTTCACACACAGAGCACATAGTATCATCTACATTGGTAGATTTCTCCTTGTTCATATCAACGACACTCTTGATACCAGTACTGTATACCAACAGAACAAAAGGCAAATACATATGTTAAAATTATACCACATCAACATAAGCAAGATCAACAAAAAAGACTTAAGAGCACTAACCTAACACCCTTTGACCCATCGAAAGTTCATAGACCAATTTGTGAGCATATCTTTTGAGGTGAAGTCTGTTTGCATAAGAGAAATAAGCAAAAGTTAGCTCCAAATTAACCAGGGAAAATGCATTCAAAGTAGATAATTTACCTTGGCTATAAGCAATTTTAGTATCAGTTCACCGTACTCAGCAACCCCAGTAGCACCAATAGCATGATTGATTTGAGCAACAATAGTCTGACGAAATAGACGCCATAGAAGTTGGAAGAAAATATCACTGAATCCATGAACAAACATAGTCTAAAAGGAAACAGAGATAAAAAGAAGGAATTCTATCACAGAAGACATACAGTTGGGCCCGCAATCAAAGAAGTTCCTGTATCAGCAATGGACGAGCAGCCATCAATGCAGAAACCTGAAAATTTCATTAATTCAGAAAAAATTTGCTTCAATCATTGTGAAAAGCAAACTGTATACATCAAACACGTAATTAGGAATACCTTACCAGTTGTTTCATTGCCAATAAGAACATCACCCATATCAAACTGATCAAGAAACACAAATGAAAGATGAGCTACTTAATGAAAGTAAATTAATGCTATGCAATCATACTAACCTGCTAGAAGCCTTTTTGTGTCACGGAGACATATGTGTGTTCTCCTTTAAAGTGATCAGGTCTACTCCACCAAGTACTATTTTCCCCTCCATCATCATCATCAACATTTCGGTTAAACCAGAATGAAAATACAGGCTCTTTTACAAGGCCTTGCTTGAGCATGTTGTACCTGTAATTTTTTTTTAAAAAAATGCTTAAGAAATTGAATTCATCAGGCTTCACTAATCAGTACTTGTTCTTGATAAATGGATACCCACCATACTGAAACAGCATTCCCAACAGACATTTCTTTAAATCCAAGTCCCAGAACGCCATCAAATTTTCCCACCAAAAATGTAATACTAGATTCTCTGGTGGCTTCAACAAATTCCTGACACATCAATGCAATTCACTATATCATAACTGTGGATTCGCACCATATAAAAAGCAAAGTCCAGAAATAGCCAGCTGAACATACCTGATCCTCAACAAGAAGATCACCAAGTAGAACACTATCTTGGCTGAAAAACCCAGATATAGTTCCACTGCCGTAGTGCATATCTGCAGGCTTTCCTGTTAAAAATTTGTTCTCAAAGGTCATAAAATTGTAGAAAAATGTCAAATTCTATCATAAATACACGCAAGGGAAACGCTGGCAAGTGTTGACTGCAACAGTGCTAATTTAGAAAACTTGCAGAAAAATGAGAAGCATAAGATGATGTAGGTCACAACATGATGATGGACAATTCTTAATATTATATTTCATAGTTATATTAGAAGTGTCTAATAGAAGAGTTTCTAGTTACACTAATATTTGAGTCTCATAATAAGTTAAAGTCAATATTTATTTAGATTCATATTCGAGTCATAATTAGTTATTTCTGATACAAGTTGGAGTCTTAGTTATTTTTGTAGTTCAATTAAGATTATTATGTATTCTTCTAAAATACAAGCATTGTAGGCTATTTGCCACATCTATCATTATCAAGTACAAGAATTTTCCTTTGTTGTGTGCTACATCTTTGCTTTGTGTTATTTCTTGCTCATCTTCTTTGTGATTTTGAGTAAGATTAGAGAGAAGAGGAATCTTGAGTCTTTTCTTCTCAAGTAATTTTGCAGTTTGCATCATAACAGCTCTTCGCAGATAAGTAGAACTGATAGAAATTACCATTTCTATTATTGATACAAGAGTAATCTAGCAATAATGTCCTTTAAGTTTAGTTTTTCCCAGTTTATTTTTTTATTACAGGATTTCCTTGAACAAATAGAGGCTGTCTTGAATTTTTTAGAGAACCATATAGCTAGTATTATGGCATATTTATACCTACAAATGCACATTTAAGGCCTTTAGTCACTGAATTTTTCAATAAGGGTCTCTTTGGTTTGATAGATTATAAGAGAAAGAAAAAGAAAATGATTTAAGAAAGAAAAAAAAAGAAAAGATAGAGAAATTAATTTTTCTATCATTTTCTTTCGTGTGTTTGGCTAGAAAGAAAGGAAAATTTTTAAAGCATCATTCTCACTTTCTATCATTTCCTTGCATTTTTGGGGGAAAATGATTGTGAAGAAGTTTTCCATCATGATGGAAAACAGATTTCCTTTTCCCATATTTTCTTGCAAACCAAACATACAAAAATATGAGAAATGTATACTCTTCTCACACTTTGTTTCTCTTCTCACAATCCAAACAGACCCTCAGTGAAACTTATGTAAGTTGCTCGCAAGAGCTGCTTTGAGAGGTCACGGGTTTGAGTCATGGAACCAGGCTCTTACAAACATGCAGGATAAGGCTTATGAAACAAAAAATTCAACTATAAAGAGACAAAAATCCAAACTCATAGCAACCAAGATAGAACCATGAATACATTTTTTATCCTCTGTACTTTCTAGAAAGAGGACAAATGCTTACTCTCCCCCTCCCACCGTCCCATATTACTCACACACACACAAAGTTTAAAGACAATGAACAAAGAGAAATGGAAAATTAGAAATCAGTTTGAAAGCCAACCAAATTTTTTGTATGTTTTGGAGTCCTTTGACTTATATTTAGCATGGAAGTAGCAGGCCAACTGCAACCAAAATGCAATGCTGACTTTACAGACGGATGAAATACTGAAACAACAGGGTGTTAAATAGTTCCATTACGACCTATTGGCAAGAGAGATTCAGTCTATCTTACTGAGAAGTAGCACTTGGAAGAAGGAACCCATAAGTTTGGAACTGCCGGTGTCGAAGATAACAGTGAACTTCTGAGGAGGAGCACCCACACCAATCTCTCCAAAGTACTGAGCATCCATATAATTTTTCAAAGATATAATATCGGGATCAGAATTTGCAAAATTCCCATGAAGACCATGTTTCCTATTTGCAGCTTGTAGCTTCTCATTATCCTTCGTAGCTAGATGTCCAGCAAGACTAGTATTTCAATCAAGACGCCTTCATTTCAGTCCTATCTTGGACAGCCCATCCGCAGAAGTGGAGATAAACAGAGGAAGCAGAAAACAGAACAAAAACAAAGAGGCAATTCTGAAACTGGTTCCATCAGGCCTGATTAAAAAAGTGAAATCACCTTCAGATGACTTTTTATTGCGGCACTAATCACCCAATCTGGTCCCCCAACATATTTTATTCACAGAGATCAGAAAACAAACATCAACAAATCTCTTGAACTAAAGCAGAAAGTGCAGAACAATAAAAAATGGTATAAGAGGAAGAGCGGGCCCATGTTTTACTCGACATTCAAAAGAATTAAACACCACCATCCACCAAATAAAGAAAACAAGCAGACTGCAAATACTCAGAGCCCTAACAATCAAATAGCACCATCTAGAAGAAATCGAAATGATTAACAAGTAAAATCCCAACAAATAAGACAAATAACAGAAACAACATAATCAGACAAGTTCAACAAATAACACGAACAACTGCCAAGGAATCGGAGCTGATAACAAGGATAGCACCACGTAGAAGAACATGGAATTAAAAATAAGCAAATTCCCAACAAATAATACAACTAACAAGAACAACATAGTCAGAAAAATTCAATAAATAAAACAAACAACCACTGAGGAATCAGAGCTGATACTAAAAGACCATAAAAATAAAATTAGCACAATGTGGAGCAATACATAAAACAAACAGCCAACAAGTAATCAGAGCTAAAATTCAAAGCCCCAAACGATAAAATAGCCCCATGTAGCATAAACATATACTGGGCAGCAGTTATCTACTACCATAAAGCACCTGCAAAACTGCAACAACAACCATTAGAACAACCACACCCACTTCAGACCATCAAACATGCTCAAATATGATCTACAGATACCAAAAAACATGAATTCTTGATCATGACCTACTACAAAAACAACAAAATTGCGAAGAGTTGGGAAGATACGGACTGACCGGTCGGAGAAATCGGAGGGACTGGAGTGGACTCCAGAAATGAGGTTTTCTACGTGCTCACCGGAATAATCGGCGAGCGTTTGATTTGGTCCGTCGGATGGAGTTGATTGGAGAAAATGGACGGTTGAGGATTGAGATAATTGTCGCGATTTGTGAACCGAAGGCCACCCGGGCGTGTCACGATTCACGAGGTTGAGGCGTTTGGCCCGCCGTAACGGAAAGGGTGACGAGATAACGGCGGCGGTCTGGGTTTGTGCGTTGGTGAAAACGCCGTTATAGAAAATGCCATGGTTTTTTATTTAATAAGAAGTCAAAATGATAATAGATTAAAGAATTTTTAGTCACACTCCCCTCACACGTCCAATGTTCTCCTAGTCTGGCGCCGAGGGATGAGATGTGGATAAAATTATTGCAATTTTCCACCCTAATGATGCAATTCTCCTAGAAGATGACAATCTCATTTGGACTAGCAAGAGGGGAAGTTTTCTATTAGGTTTTATGTTTAGTTGGTATGAAAAAAATATAATATATATGAATTTTTTTTAATTATAGTTTATAGATTGTTAGTTATAATATAAATATGAAATATAAAAACTCTACATAAAAAAATTCTTCCCGTTACTTGTGTTCTTTATAAGAAATTGACTGAGATGAAATTATTAAAGAGGCCACTTAGTCTGAAGTTTTATTTATATCCTACCATAAAATACTCAAAAAATCAATAAGTATTCTGTGAAAGATCAATGCTTTTGTAATTAATTATCATATATATATATATATATATATATATATATATATATCATAAATTTTTCCCTTCCTGCTGATAAAATGAAGTGTTAAG
Source organism: Piper betle (assembly GCA_033002965.1). Lineage (NCBI taxonomy): Eukaryota > Viridiplantae > Streptophyta > Magnoliopsida > Piperales > Piperaceae > Piper > Piper betle. The sequence goes on from JAURVB010004538.1 coordinate 126,219, forward strand.
TTTATAGCAATGACATTACTCTATCAAATAGTTAAAAAACTCGAAACTCAAACTCGACTCGGCATATCATAAAATAGAGTTTACTCGGAGTGGACTATTAGTTGACTTCGAGTTATTTATATTAAATTTTTAATTATATAAAAATAGTATATATTATTTTTTTGACGCTTGAAATTGATAATTACAAGATTTGCATTACTTTAAAATACTTATTTAACCCAAAAGAAAAATAATATGTTTTGATAACTTTCAAGACATAACTTGAGAACATGTCATTCTAGTTAAGACACTATTATTTTATTTTATGATATTTTATTTTGTGTTTTTTAAATTTTATTTATTATTATTAACTTGAGCCATGAGTAGGGGTGGGCGTGGACGTCCGAATTTGTCCGTCTGTCCGATGTCCGAAGTATGTCCAACCGAATTTGACCGAATTAAAACAAACCAAACATGGAGATTTTTTTGTCCGACCGAACGACCGATCGAGTGTCCGATATTTAATAATAAACTTGTATGATCCATCTTCGAAAAAATATCACATTATAAACATAATGTAAAACCAGTGATCTGAGTCAGGGTTATATGCTTATGAACTAATCAATTCAATCGTCGATTCAAGTCGAGTATGTTTTAGAATATGTGTACTAAATCGACGTTGGTCGGGTGTACGAGCCATGAGGGTCATACGTACCCAAGTTTATGATGATAACATCAAAAGTACAACAGAAAAGAATGAGTTATCAGAATATATGAGAGTATGCCAATTATTTTTTTATTTTATATATAATTGATCGTGGAATTAGTTTAGGCTATTTACCTCGTTAGGTCGCGTTACGGGGAATTTCGGTGGGTTGTTAGTTATAGAATGTTATTATGATGTTGTAGTGTTTATTTTATTTTATGGAATTTTTTCTAATTTTATGGATTTTTTAGGATTTATTTCAAGTTAGTTATTATTATTGACTCAGAGACATTGACGAGTCAAGTCTTATTTACGATATTGCCATCAATCAAACCCCGACCCATTTTCTCTTCCCCGTCCAAACCGCGCCACCCCTTGTCGTGGTCACCGCCACCACCGCGTCGCCCTGCCGTCGATCGTCGCCGCCAGGCCCCGCCATGCTTGCTGTGATGCCCCGAGCGCCCTCGCCGTCGCCTGGCCTCCACGATGCCGGAATCACCGCTCATCGTCAATTCTGCCACCGCCGTTGTGTCGCCCTGTCGCTGATCGTTGCCACCAGGCCCGCCACGGCGTTGCCGTGATACCCCGAGCGCCCCCGCAGTCGCTCGGCCTACACGACGCAGGAATCGCCGCTCGTTGTCGATTCCGCCGCCGGCGACCGTCGCCGCGACCATCCTGCTTTGACATTGCCCACCCTCCTACGGCGGCAGGTGGTGGCGGAGAGGGTTTTGGATTGTCCGTGGACATTGTTTGGGCCCTACGAACAATTCGATGTCCGAAGTCGGTCAAACAAATTTTGTCCGACGAAATTTCAGACGGACGTGGACAATAATTCGTCTGATGTCCGTCCGACCGATGCCCACCCCTAGCCATGAGCGAGTAAAAATTTTAATTATAAAACTACCTCCGTATGTTTTTTCGACCTGCTTTTCTCCCCTATCGACTGACGCCTCCTCCCCCTTCCTCCCGATCCAATGTCAACCGTCGTTGGAGCGCTGACAGCAGCATTGGCATCGGCCTCCCTCCGCTGGAAACCAGTCCAACCGGCGCCGCCACGCCCAGCCTCCCCTCCTCCTTCCTCCTCCACCTTCCTCCTTCTCCTACCTCGGTTAGCCGCTGCCTTGCTTTGTTTACTTAGAGCATTGTTGGCGTCGCCTTCGCTGTGACCGGGACCGCTAGCCACCTTTTTCCGGCCAGACCCCATCCACTATATTGACACGACCTCACCCTATCACCCTTCTCCTTCCTTTCACCCACTTCTACCTAGCCGACCCTCCCCACATGCCTCACCGACCCCTATTCGATGCAGTCACCAGCTGTAATGGCCCAGCCCAAAGTGCAACATAATGAACTAAGTCATTTTTTCAAAAGTGGTTAACCAAGTCAAAGATCTATAGTTCATTCCCACTTATAAACAGGATCTTAGCTGTAATACCCAAATCCGGTCCATGCTCGTGAACCGAACCGGCATGTTACAGGCCCCGGTTAGGTCGGCTAACCCGAACCCAACTCGCGCGGATCTAATCTCGGCGTCTTAAGATGAAGATATTACTCGTCATGCATGGATGAATGCACAAAATCCTAACATGATATTACATGGATGACATGCAAACTAAATTACACACCATCACAATTACGATCAAAATCGATGAAAATTCTAAAATAAAACGAACAGAATTTCCCCTAAAAGTGCAATTAGGGTCACCCTGTCAAAATACTATATATAAACATATATGTAAACATGTATCTATACATCACGCAACTTCATTCACACAATCTGTCATCGTGTCTTAACATTCAATCATGTCACATCATCATATCTTATCATCATCTCATGACATTCAATCATATCATACCATGTCTTAGCATTTCACAACATCCGCAATATAATAGTATCATAAACAAATCATAACCACTCAATCGACTGACATGTGTGCAAGCGACAACAATGCTCCTCCGTCCAAGCTGGCTCCTCCAACTCTGATTATTACCTACATATAGTATAAAGACACGTCAGTAACAAGTGTTACTGGTCCGGAAAATAAAATAACTATAACAAGCTGGCTATGAGAGCAAACTCTCATATGAAAGAAACCATCATATACTCCACGTGAACACTCTGAAGGGCACTACTGAGGAGCCACTGGGCTGCAGACCCGGTAGCATCCCGAACTTACTGATCTGCTGCTAGTACTGTGCCGCTCTCGACACTTCTTTTTCAGTACTCCACGTGAAACTTTATCCTAAGCCCTCTCCTTACCTCCATATTTCTCCTAGCCTTGAGCACGAAGGCCGAGTACTCTCAGGCAGTCGCCTTTAGTACCCTTTGAACCACAAGTCCGGACATGCGCTGTACTAAACAGTACCCGTTAACCTCCACGTTCTCCGGGTGTGAGGAACTCAAATGCGGAGTTGTCAGGATCCCTCGGGAATGGAACAGTCCGCTAGCACTAATCCAGAGCCCACTTTGACTGGTCACGGCATCCGCTCATGGTACGTGCAGTCGGTTTCTCCATCTCTCGTCTCACTGAAAATGCGAAAACTACATATATATAGGGCTGGGTAGGGATTTATATAATAGGCCCGAAGGCAACTTGTGGTGGATCTTGTTTTCGAAATCATCCTCGAGGGATCTCATCCTCGAGGGGTTATTAATCCAGAAATCTGTTCGGCTAGATAGCCCGAGTTAAGTGGGATCCAATAAAATGCCACTTAACCCATCCTGCAAATAATAAGATAAACATACAATAGAAAGACGTAAAACAGAGTCGAGTCCTAAACGGACCTGGTAGAAGCTCCAAGCGTATCATCGCGCCTAGGCGGCGAGCTCTTACTCCGTACCTACACATCAAAACTAAATACTAACGCCCGCTAACTAAATGATGCATCAAACGTAATGAACATCACACACAATTCAATCATCAACCATAACAAGCAACAATTATAAATGTGAAAGTAATTCCAACTTATCCTATTAATATCAATCTAATTATATTTCCTAAGTTACGTTGTACTCGATTATCATGCTCAAATTTACTTTAGTTCATCAGATCACTTAACTATCATTCCCTGTTAATCACATCCTGCATATCGTTACTTCATTCATAATCTGGCATTCATCATGACAACTAGTTAATTCTAGCATGCTATGCTAACAATCATAATCAATTTTAAATAACTCAATCGGAGGTAATTATACCTCACGTAGTCGGCAATCGGCGACGGCTAGGGTTCCGTTGCGTGTCTCGGAGCTCAAATTTGGCACTCATCGGCGTCCAAAGCTCGAACGGGCTCGACTGGGTGAGCCCCGCGGAAGATCCGGTGAATTCCGGCGAATTCCAGAAATTCCGGTTTTTCGACGGTTTTCGCAGCTTCCGGCAGTCGCCGGCGGCGTCTACTGGCCGGAAAGTAGTCGTGTTGGGTACCTTTGGAACTGGCTCGGCGAGCCCGACTCATCTACGAGGTCGATGCGGCCAACGGAGGTGGCGGCTCGCCGAAAATGCATAAAACCGAGCCGACGGTGATGGTGGCTAGATCCGGCCGGCCATGGCGGCGATGACCTCTGTTTCGGTCGGGGAAGGTCGCTGGAGGGCTGAAGGTGCTGAGGCGACCGACTGATGGCAGCGGTGCTGGTCGTCGGCGGCGGAATCGGTGACGGAAGCGCAACGCGGGCGTGGCATTGCGGCGTGGCTTCTTCGCGTCGCGGCAACCCGATGGGGGTCGGACTTGGTCGGGGCAGCACGGCGACGTCATCGCGGGGCTAGGCGGCGACGATCGGCAGCCGGGCGGCGCTGGCAGCAGCGGCGGTGATGCGCACAAGGGCTGCGTCGGGCAAGGGTTTGGGGAAGAAAAGAAGGGCGCGGGGGTGTGTGGTGGCAAAGTCGTAAATATTACTTGGCTCATCTCCAACTCGAGTCAAAATAATATTTAAGTGGTAAAAAATTCCAAAAATATTTGGGAAAAATCCCATAAAATCAAACAACACCAAAAAATCATAATGATATGCTCTAGAACTATCAACCCACCCAAAATGCCTGTAACACGTCCTAACGCGGTAAACGGCCGAAAACTAATTCTACGATCCATTATATATCATAATAAAAAAAATGAACTGCATACTCTCATATATTCTGATAACTCATTCTTTTTTGCTGTGTTCATGACGTTATCATCATATACATGGGTACACATGACCCTCATGGCTCATACATGAGACCGGCGTCGGCTCAGTACACGTGTTCTGAAACTAACTCGACTCGAAAATAACGGTCGAACCAACCGGTTCTGAATATAAAACCCTGACTCGAATCGTGGGTTTTACATTAGCCCAGTAGGTATCAGACGTGGGAATAAAATTGAGGGATCTTGCAATCCACCCACCTTAAGAAATTTCGTCCCCGAAATTTCTACACTTGGCCCATTGCTAGCCCCAGCCCATGACTTTCTTTGGCTCGTGACCGGCAGCCTAGCCAACGTCCCTAGTACAACCCACCATTTAATACGGAACTCGGTTACTCTGATACCATTTGTAATGACCTGACCCAAAGTGCAACATAATGAGCTAAGTCATTTCTTCAAAAGTGGTTAACCAAGTTAAAGATCTATAGTTCATTCTCACTTATAAACATGATTTTATCCTAGTAGGTATCAGATGTAGGACTAAAGTTGAGGGATCTCACACCGGCGATGGACCACCACTATCGCCGATCGGTCGTCACCCTGACCAGACTCTCCCCTTCACCTCACCCTACCCTACCTGCATACACAGCCACCCTCACCCTTGCCCCTCGCCAAAGAAACCCTATGAGGCACTTGTCAGAGACCTGCTGCAGTCACTGTCGGCCAATATTGCTTTGGCCAGATACCTTTTTCACGCCTGAGCCACGTGCCCTAGCCCCAACCTTGGCCATGTCCTCCTTGGCCGATTAGTAGTCACACAGATGATAGCTGCAGCTGGTCACCACTATCACTGTTGTTGGTGCCAGCATTAGGTATGCATCACTATCGATTGTTTGATTTTTCTTTCATAGTCATGGATATCATTGCATGATAATATTGGGAGGATGACATAGATTGATTCAAATAGGGGTGTTTTGATCAAAATTATAATATTGAATTGAATAAGTTTAACATGTTGTTGATGATAAATAGTTGATAATGTCGTGAATAGAGGGTGATTAGAAACCCTAGATGCTTATGATTAGGGTAAATGTTAATTAATTAGTATAGATAATTGTGAGGTAATCATGATGGGTGATTAAATTGTATAGCGGGTTGCAAGTCAATTATCATGGTTAGGATGAGTATGTTATTGATTGTAGATCAATTTGTGATGATAAAAATATAATGACAATGAATAGAGTGACTCATATGCACTAGTAATTATTTGATAAACTTGTTTGCATGTTTTGAATGTGGATCGCTGCAAGAAAATCACTTTCGACAAATAGGGCTGCTAAACGAGCGAGCAAGCCAAGCTCACATTGTGCTTGAACTCGACTCAAATAGCTCAAAGTTTGTTCAAACTCAACTCAAGATCGAACAAGCTTCTGAGCATCTATGCTCAAAATCGACTCGAATATTTTTTATACTTTTCGAGCTTGACTTGAGCTCGATTACACTTAAACTATTAAATTTTAAAGAGCTCGAAACCAACTCATTTGGGAACTCGAAATAAGATTGTTTGGGAGCTCGAAACGAGAACGTTTGGGAGCTCAAAACCATCTTATTTATGAGCTCAAAACCAACTCATTCATAAGCTCAAAAGTAGCTCGTTTTGGAGAAAAATATACAATTATAGGGATTAAAAATTAACAAAATAGTCTATCATACTTACAATACACTCATCACCCATCAAACAATCAACAATCTTCATCACAATAAAATTATCCCTAGCTAATCCTATTCACATCGATTTTATTATGGTTTTATCTAAATTACGTTGCATTCAACTAGCATTAAATAATTAGGATTCATTAAGCATAACTCAAATCATACAAATATCAGTTCATCCACTATCAGACATTTATCACGTCAAACAATCAATCCTAGCATGTTGTGCTAATAAGTATCAATTTTAAATAATTAAATCGGAAGTAATTATACCTCACGTCATTGGCAATCGGTGACGGCTAAGGTTTTGTCGTGCATCTTAGAGCTAGAATTCGGCGCTCGGCGGTGCTCGAAGTCGGATGCAGAAGATCGAGCAAATTCCAATGAATCCAATTTTCCAACTGGTTTCGGTCGTTTTTCAGCAATTTTTTGGCAATTTTCCAACAAGTGTTGCCAGTGGCGGCTACTAGCAGGCTGATGGTAGAATGGGGTACCATTGGCACAAGCTCGGCGAGCCTGACACGTCTATGATGTCGACAAGGTCGACAGAGGCGGCGGCTCGCCGGAAAAAGGGCAAAACAGGGGTAGCCAGTGGTGGTGACATGATACCGTCGGGATGGGCAGAGCTGAGCTCTGCTCCAGGAAGGTCGGCGACGTAGAGGTGGCAACGGTTGGCAACGGCAGGGTTGGTCGATGATTTTCTGGCAGTGATGGTTGATGCTGTCGTGACGGCTTCATCACGTTGTAGAGGCCGAGCGATGGCCAGACGGCAAGGGGAATGGTCGATGATTTTCTGGCAGTGACCAATGGAGTCAATTGGTGGTGTGCGGCAACCGGAGGTGGCATTGGCGACGGAGAAGGAGGTGGTGTCGAGGGTTTGGGGAATGAGAAGCATCGGCCGGGGTGGGGGGGTAGGGAAGAAATGGGTCGATGGCAATATCATAAATAAAAGTTGACTTGACCCCGACTCGAGTTAAAAATAATAACTAAACGTAATAAATCCTAAAAAATCCAAAAATAGGAAAAAATCTCATAAAATATAATGCACACCACAATGACATGTTTTATAACTAATAACCCATCCAAACTACCTTATAACGTATCCTAATGCGATATTCCACCTAAAAATAATTCTAGGATCAAATACATAAAAATTTACCGCATACTTTCATATATTCTAATAACTCATTTCTCATTATTTTATCGACGTTATCATCATATACTCAGGTACACTTGACCCTCATCCCTCATAACTCACGGCTAGTGTTAAGTGTTTAAAATATACAATATTTACCCAAGTTTTTTAATATAATTTTGCACTTCTGGGTATAAATATTATTAATTAAGTAATATTTTACTTTATTTTTGTAGTTAATTAATATTTTATTATATATGCTTAACTTTGATGTTTTAATGCAGAAAAAGATGAATAAATTAAGCTTTGGATTTGATTGGTCATGACACTTGGCGCCACCCAATGGCTACAATGTATGGTGTTCAATGGAGTCGAACAGTTGGAAATGTAAAGGGACATTATAATTAATTAGATTACGTCGATTTGTGAACACCCTCTTCGAATTCTTGTATCTCCACTTCTATATAAAGGGGTGGTCATTTGTTGTTGATCATATCTCATATCTTGGCTTCAAATTATAGTAGAAATAGTAGTTTTAGTTTTTGTAATTTCTTTCTCTTTCATAATAAAAATTAGTTTCTTCTTTATATTATTTTCTATTTTTATTATGGAGTAGTTTTACATTTCGTTCTAGAGAAGAATGAAACTTAACATGATTTAATTAAATTCATTTCAAGCTCTTACTCTTTTATTCAATCGGATCGTTTGAATTATCATGTTCTAAATGCTAAGAATAGATTGATCACCTATTTCTTAGATCATGAGGTTTAATTAGATTTCGGGAGAAATTAATTAGATTAGTCATTGATAATTCATCATACGACGAGTCTTTTGACTTGTTTGTCGTTGTGGTCGGAAGATACACAACACCGTATGCGGTTGTAAGGCAATTCTTAATGCGTTATTTTGTTGATTAATCAATTATCACCGGGAGGTAGAAATTGAGGCAAAATAATAGAAGCATGAAGGAGCGGGAGCCACCATGTCATATAATTATCCTAGATCGACAATCCGAGGGAATAAAAGATAAGAGTAAGATATGATGAAGATTAAAATCATGTTAAGGGAAATTCGACTCTAGAACGAGTTTTATAATTTTGACTTCTCTTTTAATTTAAAGTTAGTATTTAGATTCCGTTAAGTTAATTATTTCCGTTTTGTTCTTAATTTTATTTTCTTTAATTAATTATAGGAAATTCATCTCCACTGTGGGACGATACTTGAATTTATCATTATATTACTTGTTTCGACCGTGTACACTTGCATGCTATGAAAATTAGTCTAACGGCTAGCCCCGGCTCAACATGCGATTTATGAAACTGACTTGACTCGAACCGACAGTTGAACTAGCTAATTTGCTAATGTAAAACTCTGACTCAAGTCACGTGTTTTACACATGGGCTTATTGATGGATGTCGGATCATGTAAGAACCTGATTATAGGTATGATATTTACACACACACGCACACACACCACACACACACACACACACACACACACACACACACACATATATATATATATATTGGTAATGAACTATAAATCTTTTGGCTATCTTATCCATGTTTTTGGTGGTTCGTATCTTATATAAGTCATGACATGCATAATTCATTAACCTTACCATTTTAGTTAATTAAGCCATGATAAACAATTAAATTGTTGTGGCAAAGATTTTCTGAAGGTAGCAGACTCATGTTAATTAAAATTGGTTTTTGTTCCTTTATTATAGTAAAATTATTTTTTAGAATTTATATTAATAGTCAATAATAAGATTTATCTACGATTTTAAATGTGTTTTGAGTAGGTAAGTGATATTATATATATTATTATATAATATTATCGAGTCGAGCAATAAGTCGAGTTCTAGTTATAACAAGTCGAGTCGAGTCAAACACTGCTTTGCTCAAACTCAACTTATAGGATTTGAGTTTGAGTCGAATTTGAGCTTGAGCATTTAAATGTCGAGTTTCGAGTCGAGTCGAGTCGAGTCAAGGCGAACGCCAAATACTCACGAGCTGCTGGCTTAATTAGCAACCCTACTGACAATTAATTGATTAGTTAATGATGAAATTGGGAATTAAGAGCCCTAATGTAACACTTACCAAAGGATTGGTGTTAATACCTGAATTTAATTGGAGTTGTTTGATTGTTCATGAATTGGTATAAGGGGAAATTAATCTAAACATCATAAGTGTGATTATGATTTAGTTGGTTGTTATGTTAAATATTGGTTGATTGATTTATGTCGTAATAATATTTATGTTTTAATAATGACAAATACCTGTAATTAGACATTTTCATGTGCTTAGTTTGTTTTTCTTATATGACATGGCGATAATTAGATGCATTTATTCACAGCATTCATGTATTATATAGTTAGCATGGGCATTAGTAGTTAGTTATGATGTGTAGGTATGAAGCAGGAGCTGCTGCCTAGGCATGTGGCCGCACTTGGAGCTTCTACAAGGTCCGTTTAGGACTTGCCCTTGATTTATCGCTCTTTTCTGTATAATTTGTTTTATTATTTACAGGATGGGTTAAGTGGTATTTTATCGAATCTCACTTAACTCCAGGTTATTTAATTAGATAGTTTTCTGGATTAATAACCATCGAGGATGAGATCCCTCGAGTCTGATTTCAAAAACAAGATCAACAACAAGTTGCCTTCAGGCTTATTTTATAAACCCATTCTCGAGCTTATATATAATTTTATCGAGTTTTTAGTGAGACTAGAGATGGTGAAATACACTCACACGTAACATGAGCGGGTGCATGTGTCAGTCACAACGAGCTCTGGATTAGACAAAAAGAGTTGTTTTATTCCTGAAAGATCCTGACAACTCCACGTTTTTAGTTCCTTACACCTAGATAAACATGGAGGTTTACAGGTACTATTTAGTACATCTCATGTCCAAAAATGTGATTCAAAGGGTACTGAATGTTGACTGCTTGAGAGTATTCGGCCTTTGTACTCAGTACTAAGAGATATATGGAGGACAGGAGAGGGCTTATGATATATTGGTTGTCTCAAGAGATCAGAAAAATGAGAAAATGTCGAGATTAGTCATTTGAAGATGCTATTGGGTCTGTAGCTTGGTGGCTCTTCAGTAGATACCCTTCAGAGAATTTAGCAGAAGATATAAAAATATTTTTCTTGACATGAATGTTAGCTCTCATGGCTAATTTGACATAATTATATTTTGAACAAGCAACACTTGTTACTCACTTATTTTTATTATATATGTAGGTGATGATTAGAATATGAATGTGTCAGCTTTGATGGAGGAGCAAAGATGTCTCTTGCACATACATATCAGATGATAAAAATATTTAGTATTTTTGGTTATGATCTTGTGATAGTGAAACTGCTGCTGATGACATGTTATATGTATTGTTAATATAATTGATATCAATGACATGATATGAATTATATTTAGTAAATATGTTTAAATGATGAATATGATCAACAGATGGGTCAAGACCCAATTCAATTAGGTAAGATGAAGGTAAATCAACAGTCGAGTCAAGACTCAACACAGAAATGAATTACACAGCTGAGTGAAAGTATTGTGTGAATATTTTATTAAATATTATATTACTTATAATGAACGGGGAACCCACTGTTGCACGAATCAGCAGCGTGCCGGTCCGATTTTGGGCCGAATCCGTCGGCCCAGATCAGCGTCCAACTTGGCTGAGGTCACCCCGATTCTGACCGATTTAAATTGGATTCGAAATCGGGTGAATCGGGAAAAATCGGTTTTGGGGGTAAATTATCAAAATGCCCTAGGTATAGTATTAATTCAATTATTTAAATAAGGGTAAAATTGGAATTGAAAATTTAAAAACCTGAACTTACTCGACGGTGGCAACGGCGTGACCAGCAAGCATTGACTGGGCGGCGACTGGACGAACGGGGGGGGCGGGCGCCCGAGGTGCGGGGCACGGTCTGCAGGGGAGGCGGGGAGGGAGAGGGAGGGGCTGGCTGGGGAGGTGGGGGACGCGGCGGGCGCAGGGCGGGGTGGGGTGGGTCGGGTCTGGAGGGGGGTGCGCGCCAGCGGCGCGGCGACTTGGAAGGACCGTGGGTGAGGAAATAACTGTGGTGGCATTTTTGTAATTAAAACTTGACTCGTGTCCGACTCGGGTATAAAATAATAACTAATTCAAAATAATTTAAAAAATCTAAAAAATCTAAAAAATATCATAAAATATAATATATATATATATATATAATAATATCAAAATGGCATCAATATTTAATTTTTATATATTTATTTATGAGTTGTCAAATTATTATATATGACCGATTTGGACCGATTCCTATCCGATTTAGACCGATTCCGATTCCGATTCCAACTCCTTGAAAAACCAATTCCGATTCCGATTCCGATTTATGTAACCGTGGGTGAACCTCATTCTACTTTCAGGGGATACTCTCTTCGTTTTATTTTAGGATTTATTGATTTTTATCGATGATTGATTAGTTTAGTGTGATTTGGTTAACATGATATTCATGTAGTATCATGTTAGGTTACAAGTATTTCATTCATGCATCATGATGATTATTTATAATCTTAAAACGCCGAGTGTAGGTCCATTTGGATTAAGTCGGGTTAGTCGACTTAATCAGGTGACCCGTAATATTCTGATTTGGTTCCCAAGTGAGTTAGATTTGAAGTATTACAAAATTACTTAGTATGAAGTTATCTGTAAAGTTTGACTCAACAAGTCATAGAATCGAGTTGATTTGAAGAATTTTGAAGGAAAAAAAGGAGTTATTCCATCCCTCTCCCAATCAGATTGGTTTCACTAGAAAGCTTGGTGGAAACATTCTTCCCCCTAAAGATTACCAATTTTTTTGATTGGGAGCAGGAAAAAAACATCCCGTCAACAAGAGAAAATTTAATTAAGAGGATGATAGTTCATGATGCTTCTTGGCCTATTTGCTATCATCTGTATGAATCTGTGACTGTTACGCATATTCTCAACGACTTCACATTAGCTAGATGTTTCTAGCTTTTTATTTTGGGCTTGAGCTGAAAATATCATGTTTTGACCCAAACTGCAAGACATAATTAGATTTTTTAATTGGGCCCTTAATTCTATCTTTGAGATTGGTCAACTCGTTTTAAATTGGCTCACTATGGCAGAAGTCACCTTGGGCTCACCATGGAAGAAGTTTCTAGCGAAGAAGAAACAGAAATGATATTACCCATTGTCTATTCAAGATCATTGTAAAGAATAACTTGTCTACATTGGCAAATTTATCCTTAATTTTTATTTAAGCCTCGGAGATGAACGATTAGTTCTCTTTCTCTATTGCTTGAGGTCGTCTCTAGATATTACAAGGGACACAACGTTATCATTACCATTGATGGGAGTTTTTCATGTGATCGTTACTTGTATCTTGGGTCGTTGTGTTTTTGTCCATTAGTAATTATATCTTGGGCTGTCCTGTCTTTGTCCATTGACGCTGGCCAAAAATTACTTTGCTACCTCAAGTTGCAGCCCAGGTCTAAGTGCAGAAGGAAGAGAACTTGAAGCACTTTCGGAAGCATTATTAGAAATAAAACAATTCCAGGTCAGGGCTTATCTTATTTTGAAGGTGCTCTAAAATACACAATTCATTAGTAATATTATTACTTATTTCAGGGAGGAATGAATCTAAATTTAAAGGCGGCAACTAGCTTCTTTGCAGTGCTTCACTCATTGCGTTCGTGGTTGGCTGTGCTTTGGCTATTGCTGGTATCTCAATTATATGAGTCAGATCAGACTACAGTGACTACATAGTCACCGATCACATTTCTGAAAATAAAATTTAAAAATTTCAAAAATTGTACGCTGAAAAATCAATTCTGACTTGTTTTTCTAATTGGATGTGATTGGTGGATCTATCTGGCAACCGGATCCCTAGTGGTGTATAATATTGATTCGTTTTTCACAAGGAACATATGTCGATATAAAGAGGAGTTACAATCAATAACAAGATGGAATTGAATATCTATCCCAAACCATGACAAAGTTTAAAGTTTTTTCTAAACAAAGTTTATCTTACGAATCAACAAGTCACGAGATCCATACACTAGAGGCCAAGTCACATCTGTTACCGGGGCCACCATCTTAATCAGCCTTCGAAGTTTCCTTGGGGTTTTGGTGTCTTTCTTGGACTTTATAAGAGTAGGATTATACACGAAGATATACAACGCATAATTATCGTAGAGAGTTTTTTATGCATGGAAAGAACTGGTTGGCAGCCAGGCCTTGAATCCTAACCATCCCAACGAAAGGAAGATATCATTTCTAACTCCATATCATTTTTAATACATAAAAAAGCCTTCGATTAACATGTTTATTTTTGCTTAGTTGATCTGTGTTGTCCACGGCACATATGATGTATATAGTGGGTTTCGCACGCTGTGGTCTTGACGTTTAGCATCTCTCATTATTATCTTCATGGATTATACAAAATTTTCAATACCTACTACTAAATAAATTTTTATGAGTAAGGTTTGCAAATAATGACAAATTACCTATTGCTTTAACTGTAATTTTTTTAGACTAAAATCATGTTCTTGGGAGTGATGATATATTGATTTGTTTTTGTATAATTAAAAACTAAATCAGTCTTTTCTTCAAGGCCCCACATTTTGACGACCATTATGCCTCGTGGGGAATGTGTTAAAAGACGAAAAATTTGAGTTTTGATGAAAAAAACAATTCTTCATGGATTAATAAAAATCAGATCCATCATATGGCTCCTGATTAACAAGCTTGTCAAATTAAAAATATTTAGGTCCAAGATCATTTCTTATCCTTGTCAATTAGAAATATATACTCTTGACTAAAAAGTATAATAATAATAATAATATTATTATTATTATTATTATTTTCTTATCCCACCGAGTTAATAATGGTTTTACCCGGGTTCAATTATTATTATCTGCCATGTTGGATGAAGCTGGGATCACCAATTTGCTGTCACCAGTCAAATCGTATATTTTTCTGGGCTACAATTTGTTCATAAATTGGTGGATATATGCACGTTTGGTAAAGGAAGCGATCACAAGTGACCTCCAGAGTCGCTTGTTCTTATCATTAGGGGAGGGGGACGTGGACGTGGAGGTGGACGGCATGTTGACCCTTCCAGTTTTATGGTAGGGGAGAGAGGGAGGGAAGCTGGTTCTGTGGAATACCACGGTGCCCAGCTGGAGAGTCTGACCACTTTGCACACAGCCGACACAACAATTTGTCATAATTCATAAACACCACCCCGGCCGCCGGCCACGGCCCAACATCATCGTATCTAAGACTTCTACTTGTACCACCTCCTCCTCTCCTAACTTTTCAAACGTCGTGCGCCGGCCACGCCGTTGTGCATTAACTCAAAGATCCCGCCGGAACAACGAAAAGTTGTTCCTTTGGTGGATTTGATGGTGTCGTCCACTCTGTCTTCCTCCCTTCTCTCTTTAAGCGATGCCGCGGGTGTGGCTGGTAGCAACTTTCCCCTGCTCTTTATTTATTTATTTATTTTGCTTTTTCTGATCAACTTTGATCATGTTTTGGAGGTTTAGACTTAAGTGTCGTCAGTTTGATCGTTTTGTAGATGCCCTTTTTTTCGCTTGGCGAAATTAAATGGAATATGTAATGTGGTTGTAAGTATTTGGAGTGTGTTGTGGATGATTTTTGTGTTTATGGATCGAGCTTGGTTGCCTCGTTTTGCAAGCAAAATATGTAACTTTGGTACATTAAAGTTAGATTGGCAAAGATTGATGTCTGAATGATCTGTAAATGAGGTAAAGGTAGCATTCGTGGTTCCACTCGTCAACTTTGGGATGTTGCCTCTTGGTGTTTGTTTTGTTGCTACCTTTACTTACATACAATTTCCATTTGATGAACTTATATTCTGATATCTGATATTCTAAATGTCATTCTCTGTTGCTATATATGCAGGGCACGTTTTTGCATTTGTTTTATTCGTTTCACCAATGTAAGCTTCGTTTCCTTTGGATCACTCAACTATGACAACTAACCTACTCTTTATCGTATGATTAATTACCAATGTAAATTTCCACCTTGCAGACCTACTTTTAAGAAAATTATCAGGAACAAATCAACAGAACAGTTCTCCGGGTTGCCCTACATATATGGTCTTCTCAACTGTTTGATATGCTTTTGGTATGGCCTTCCAATTATATCGCCCGGTATTATCTTGGTGGCAACAGTCAATTCAATTGGCGCTGTCTTTCAGTTAATGTACATCTCAATTTTTATCATCTATGCAGAAAGCATGAAAAAGGTGTCGTAGTTTATCATGTCTTTACTTCTATATTTATGTTTTCTCTAGACCAATTCCCTGTCAAGGAATTATGAGTGTTTTGTGTCATTATTGTGATTCCGTTTTACTATTTGCAGCTGAAGATGTCAGGTTTATTGCTGGCAGTATTGTGTATATTTGGTTTCATAGTATTTGTGAGCCTGAGGTGTTTTGATGGTCCTATGCGGCACATCTTCGTTGGGTATTTAAGTGTTGCCTCACTCATATGCATGTTTGCATCTCCACTGTTTATAATTGTAAGTTTCTCTTGAAATGCTTCTCTTGATATACTTCTTGATTGTTGATTATCTAGAGACCAAATTTGTCGGCCATGAATAGGCACAACTAATTGATGCAAATTTCTTTTTTAATTATTTATTATTTATTTATTTATTTTTTCTTTCGTTTGCAGAACCTAATTATCAGAACAAAGAGTGTTGAGTTCATGCCATTCTACCTATCCCTTGCGACCTTTCTGATGAGCATTTCATTTTTTTCTTATGGAATGCTGAAAAATGAAACTTTCATCTACGTGAGCATCTTCTGAATTATTCGCATCCTCCATTATAGAAACTGAAATTCTGTATATGTTTCAACACTGATTTCATATGCCTCTTCACATGTTCTGATGAAGACTTTCTTTTCTGTGCATAGGTTCCCAATGGAATTGGCTCTGTACTTGGACTAATACAGCTGGTTTTGTATGCCTACTACAGCAAAACATCATGTCACACTTCAACTCAAAGATTGCTCGGTTGAAGAGGATTTATGAGGTTAAATATATATGTTGTGAAGCTTGAATCGTTGTTAAATTGTTTTGTCGTCATTCTTTCTATGTATGATTGAACTACTATGTTTTGAAGGTTTGAGGTAATGGTTTGTCTTGGGCAATAATTTTTACCTTTGTTGTAATTGATGGATAATTCCTTATATAGTGTAAGAAACGCACAATAATAAACTTCTTTATGAAGTCATTGTCTTCATTTTTCTTCGTTATCCTACCATATCTCAACCTTGAACTGTGTTTCTTGTTTATTTACGAGAGCTATCTTGCAAAAAAATTATTGCAACTATATCAAACTTTGTATATACACACAAAAAATGAGGGGAAATCAAAACAAGGCCATTGGTTGATAAAGGGGGAAAAAATGCGAAAGTGAGTTGATGGTTGGACTCATTTGTCACAAAAAATGTCAGGGAACACTGGCATTTATTTACAAAGTTGATGAGAAACCTGCAATTTTAGTTGCAGGCATATTGAATAAACAGGGACAATTATGATATATCCAGTGCAATATGTTGATGTTTCCAAAGATTTGATTGGTTGACATGTAAATAGTATAAATGATAAAATTATTTCATAGGAAATAAAAATACAATAAAATAAAATGACATGAAAATTTTAAAGATTTTCCTCAATAAAATAATATGATGGAAATGATTTTTTTTTCATGTGAACTTCCTTAAATTATGAAAATGTTACTTTGTAAAATTTTTATGTGTATTTGATTTGATTGAAAATAAAATTATTTTGATTAAATTTTAGGACATCTAAATTCAATGAAATTTTTTATCTTCTAAATTTTACATTTTTTAATGTAATTTTAAGACAACCAAATAGGCCCTTAAAAAAATTATAATTTAGCGAGCAGTTAAATTAGTATTTTTACGATAAAGCCTTGGTATGGGGAAAATCAGAAAATAAGATATTTTCTTTTCTTGGATGATGGAGATGTCCGGCTAGTAGACAACGAAGAATATAGACTAATCAAAAAGTCGGTAGCCTACTTTGGGCACAAAATAAACGTCGTGTGGTTTAAAAAATTCCAAAATGATGACAATGTTTAAAGATCTTATTATTAATGTTTTGAAAAATTTGTCATGTTAAGTCTTCAACTTTTTGAGTGAAATATTTATAATTTTTTAAATAATTATAAATAGTGTAATGTTTTATATAATATTAAAAGAGGGGGAGATCTAGAGAAATAGTCATCAATGTTCTTAAGATGGCTTTCGAAGTTGGATTGAATATTTTTTACAAAATAAAGATGGAGCAACCTATCTATTTTTCAAAAGGAAGAGATGTCGGCCTGTTGGCCGAACGGGAGAGAGCCAAATCCAGTCAAGTCTTGCTGCCAATTGGTTGAATCGAGCAATGCAATTGCCAACTAAACCATAGCTCGAGGTTTTCCGATTGGATGCGTTGGAGGCGGCCCGACCTTCATTTATTTTTAGTGGTGACAGCCCTTCAGCAAAATTTTAACACTCATTCTGTTTGTTTTTTTAAAAAAAACTTAAATGAAGGGCAACTTTACATGATTTCTCGATATTATATAAAATTTATACGTTATTTATGATTATAAATATTTTTTACCCTTTTTTTAAAAAACACTGTTTTATAATTATTGAAAAGTTCTTGAACTATCAATTTCATCCTCATATTATCCTTTCTAAATTATAAACGAGGCATAGAATTTGCATGGGACAATGGGCTGGCCTGGATGGATTTATTAAAAATTGTGACCTCACGAAACTCTTTGTAGGCACCAATCAAATAGTCTTAGTCACAATCTTTTGTAAAAAGACTCGTACTAGTGGTTTGTATCTTTTGAAAAAGGGTTACAGCCCTCTTAAAAGGTACTATTACATATTTTCTAAAGAGCATGAGCTTCTCTGTACACGAGAGGTTCAATCTTTGAAAAATGAAAGGTTCAATCTCTGATAAACGAAGGAGCACAGTCAATGAATTAGTCGCTCCTTTTCACTCTCATTGTAGACAGTTTTCATCTATTATCGTGGGAATCAAAGAATGGACGATATATAATGGTCTTGTGAAACAATAAAAATTGATATGTTGGAGTCTTCCACTGCAAGATAAATTGCCCCTTAGAACCAGTAACTCGGGGCGTGAATTTTATGAAACGGCCTGAGAAGTGACTTGAGCAGATATCGTTGGAGCGGATACAAACTTTATTGTACCCACACAAGAAGGCCATCACATGTTCCCCGCGGCCGCAAAACATAACATTTTCTAACCGGCGCTGGTCGCCATTACACCTCTCTCAAGTCTCAACCGATTTATTACTAACTCAAAACTCAAACCTTCTACGGTTCTTCACCGCGTTCTAGTAGTCTATAGCCATGTTTGGTAGCTTTGATTTCTCGTGAACATTTATATGAATTACGCAAATCATGAACGAATCGCTTCAACATTTTGTGGCATGTGCATGTGCTCATGCTTACAGGCTTACATGGGGGAGTGATTCAATATTGATGATGGCCATGGACTCATGGGTACTCTGTTCTTCCTCCACTCGACGGTCTTGTAATGGCTTTACTTAAGACCAATCTCTTTTTTCTTTCTTTCTTTCTTTTTTCCGAAGATCAATCTCTTTGCAAGGGAACTCTGAAAACCACTCTCGAGTTAAAGCCCCAACATCTGCTTATCGTTGATTGTTCTTAAAAACTGAACAACGTCGTTCTCACGGTTCTTGTAATCCAAATTTAGAATTCGTTTTCACTTTCAAGAACTCGTGCAATCGACTCGCTTCAACAGTTGTCCGACATTAAATCACTGATTACAAGCTTCGTCAATGATCAAACCTTGGCAAGTAGACAAGTGCAGTCATCGTAGAACTAGACTCGTGTTGTGAAACCTTAATAAACAATCAAACCATTAATGGAGTGATTAATCAACTAGTCTATCGTTCTAAGCTAAAAATCAAGTCCAAGATTAGTTTCTAGATTAGGATCATCATCATTGATTTCCATGTCCAGCAATTACCTTCCCCTTCTCTCCTCATATTTAGGTATAAAATTATACGTACCGTTTGTTTGGTTAACATAAGAGGGATCCAAAATATATGAAATTTGATTAATTATAATTTTTAAAGAGTTAATTGTGATATAAATATAAATTAGTTATGACGTTAAAAAAATCTTCTTTTTTCTTATGTTTTTTTTAAAGAAATTTTGTGAAGATGAAGTGTTTAAAGGATACATTTCACCATAAAATACTCTAAAAATCAATAATTTTTTAATAAAAATAATTAAAATTAATAGTTTTGCCATGACTTTCCATTTTAAAAAATCATCTATTTCCTATATCATCTATTTTAATCAACGTCAACGTATAAAAATCAATAAAGGAAACCAATTCCCCTTCTACGTCATATATGTTATATTACCCTCAAAACATAACAAACACAGATCTAAAAAAGACGCATGAAAAGGAGGAAAACTCTGCCACGCCAAGATGGAGTGGGTGAAGGGCCAACTCGTCGGCCGGGGCAGCTTCGCCACCGTCCACCTCGCCGCCACCGCCACCGGATCAATCTTCGCCGTCAAGTCGGCGCCGCTCTCGCAATCCCACTCGCTCCAGACGGAGCAGCAGATCCTCACCCACCTCCACAACTGCCCCCAGATAGTCTCTTGCTACGGCCATGATATCGGCAAGGACGCAACCGTTGACGTCTACAACCTCTTCCTCGAGTACGTCCAAGGCGGCTCCCTAGATGATCTCCGCCGGAGGTCCGGCGGGAAGGTGCCGGAGCAGCAGGTCCGGCGACTGGTCAGGTCTGCACTATCAGGCCTCTGCTTCATGCATGCAAACGGCTACGTACACTGCGACGTCAAGCCGCACAACCTGCTATTATCTTCTCCGACAGAGATCAAGATCGCCGATTTTGGGCTGGCCAAGAGGGCCGGCGAGGCGGCGGGGCAAATTCGGGGGACGCCGCTGTACATGGCGCCGGAGGCGGTGGCTCGCAGCGAGTGCGAGGCGCCTGCCGACGTCTGGGGCTTGGGTTGCACCGTCGTGGAGCTGGTCGCAGGCGTTCCCGCGTGGAAGTGCGGTGACGTAGCCGGGCTTATTTACCAAATTGGGCCCGGCGGGGACTCGCCGGAGATTCCGCTCTGCATGTCGGAGCAGGGGAGGGACTTCTTGAGCAAGTGCTTGTGAGGGAGCCGTCGGAGAGGTGGACGTCGGAGATGCTGCTTCTCCACCCCTTCGTCGCCGGCGCCGGCCAGGCCGTGGAGGTGATGGATGAAGAATCTCCTAGGAGTCACCTTGACTTCGCTCAATGGAGCTCAATGGCAACTTCTATCAGGTCTACAAAGCCATTGATGGCTTCCATGATTGGAGTTGACCAATCTCCACCGCATGAACGAATTCGAAAAATAGCTACTAACCAAATGCCCTCAAACTGGTTTGATTCATCTTCCTCAGAAGATTGGATCACAGTTTTTGATCATCATTATCAGTGTTCAACAGTGGAGACGAATCAATAGCAAGAATCGGTTGTTAGAGGGATAGTAGGGTAGTCGAATCGGGTGAGTCCAGTATATGTGGTTCATCAACCGTCGTTGGAATGATAGAGATTGTGGGCGTGATGGCTCATCAACCGTCGTTGATTATATTTTTGCAAGAGATTGAGAGCATGATTAGCATTAATATTGCTCCAGCTTGAGATAATTACCTTGTCGTGTTGATACCCCTGTACTTCACTATAGTTTTTTTCTCTTAACTATAGTTATTTTTTATTATGATGCGAATCTAGTGCATTTTGCAATATGCAAACCCAAGTAATTGCAGTTCCCAAAGCCATTTTGCTCTTTCCTTTTTTTTAAAAAATAATTCCAGGTTGACTTCTAAAATAAAGTCGGTGAGTTAATCTGAAAAGTATAATCGAGTTGTTGCCCCAGATTATGCCGGTTCCAATTTTTCTTGTCAAATGCCCAAGAGACCGTGTTTCTAGACATTCTTGGAGATTCATGGAGCGTAGAAAGAAGTTTGATGTTTTCATAAAGGAAGATAAAAAATAATACCAGAAAGGGGGAAGGAAATGAGCTTACGAGCATAGTCAAT
Source organism: Piper betle (assembly GCA_033002965.1). Classification (NCBI taxonomy): domain Eukaryota; kingdom Viridiplantae; phylum Streptophyta; class Magnoliopsida; order Piperales; family Piperaceae; genus Piper; species Piper betle. The sequence continues at coordinate 148,051 of JAURVB010004538.1, forward strand.
TCACAATGCAAAAAAGATGGAACCAAATCAAGCAAGACATCAAAGTTATAGCTTTGGAGGGGGCGGGGGGAACGTCAAAGATATATAAGCGTCGCAGCTTCGACTTCGCAGGATTTGGCCCTCATTTTCCTTGTGATTGCTTCGAAATTTCTCGATATCATTATGAATTAGAGATGTTTGCCAAATAAAAGAGAGCGCATATTTTATATTACCAACTAAAGGAGGAATCAGAGTTTTTTACCAAAGAAAGAATTATTTAAAATATCAAATGAGAGGCTAGGTTTAGTTTTTCTTTTTTAAAAATAGAGATTGTTGGGTTGATAGAATTTGATTTGCCCCAGGGGTGGCTAGATCTTCTAACATTCCTTGCCCTAACAACGGTCGAACCGCAACCAAGTCTAGCTCACCTAAACCAAGAGGTGCCCACATTCGACTACCCTAAGGACAGGCCCAAGTCTGTCACTTATGTGTTGCTAGCATAATTTTTTTTTCATTTTTATATTTATATGGTTTTTGGTTTGGGAATTTTAATTTTTCATTTTATTATAAAACCAAAAAATGGAAAATTTGTTATTGCATTAATTTTTTTATAGTAATTAGCCCTCATCCACACACCACTAATATCAAAATATATTGTCCATTTTCATGTAAAAAATTCTTTTACAATAACTTGAGAATGTTCTCAAGTATTTTTTACCATAAAAAGAGAGAATATATTTTTATTTTATTGTATAATTGGAAAATCAAGTCAAATTGTTAAAAGAGAGAAAAAATATAAATAGTCTAAAATACCTTCACGAGATAGATTTAATTTATTTTTAAAAAAAAGAAAAATAAAAGTTGGGTCAATCAGACATTTGACCCAAATAATGACCAATCGACCCAACCTTAGATACGTACTGTACATGTACATGCCATCTTCCTTAGTCTTGGCAACCAAGCTATTGGCAAACTTGGGGTCGGCCAGCTCTAGCCACCCTCTACCAAAAATTGGATGACAGCTAAATCTAGCCACCTAAGGTCCAATGGTGGCCAAATCTAGCTACAAGATCTAGTTGCCCTTATCCTAGAGCAGTCAAATTTGTCCGCTCGGGCAACCAACTACCCTTAATTTTGCCAATTGCCAACCATATTTTTTCTAAAAAATGTTTTTTATTTTTGAATTCAAATATTTGGATTAAGCCAATTTTATTTTTACTAAAGATAAACTAGAAAGCAGTTTCATCATTATTGAAAAAGTTTCCCTTTTAACTACTGTAATTAGGCTTTATTTTCCAACCGCCTAATAACATCAAAAATTATTTTCTTTTTCTTTTAGGTTAAAAGCTCAACTTAGAAAGTTTATTTTTTTTGTCATAAAAAAAACACAAAAGTCAAAAAGTTTGAAATATCATTAAATACTAATCAGGCGTGTTTACTAGCCAAAACTAGTTCCTTGAACTAATTTCATGGCTTTTTAAGAAGAATTAAACTCAAATATTGGAGACTTGAAACTTTGAAAAGCCAAGCAGACCACACACAAAGCAAACTTGTTTTACAACAGAAACCACCCCAACCAGTCAAAAAAATTTATAACAAAGTAGCAAACAGAGCAGAACGCATTTCCATGACGGCCCAATCAGCAAGTTCAACGGCAAACAGAGAAAGCAAAGTCTTCGGTGCTCTTTCTGGTCTGAATTGGCTCGAAAACTTGTACAAGGATGCTCCAATGAGGGGCGTGATGTTTCAAAAAAAATGAGGCGGCCTGATGGGTACTGGGTAGAGCTAGTAGCTTAAATAGGAACACAAAGCAGCTGCATTGACATAATTAAACTAATATTTCATTCCTTTAATAATCAAAGGAATAAAAAAGATTGTAGATGTGATGGCTCATCAACCGTCGTTGATTATATTTTTGCAAGAGATTGAGAGCATGATTAGCATTAATATTATTCCCACTTAAGATAATTACCTTGTCGTGTTGATGCTTGTACTTCACTATAGTTTTTTCTCTCTTAATTATAGTTATTTTTTATTATGATTTGAATCTAGTGCATTTTGCAATAAGCAAACCCAATTAATTGCAGTTCCCAATGCCATTTTGCTCTTTCCTTCTTTAAAAAAAAAATCCTGGTTGACTTCTAAAATAAAGTCAGTGAGTTAATCTGAAAAGTATAATCGAGTTGTTGCCCCAGATTATGCCAGTTCCAATTTTTCTTGTCAAATCCCCAAGAGACCGTGTTTCTAGATGCAAAAACCCATTCTTGAAGATTCATGGAGTGTGAAAAGAAGTTTGATGTTTTCATAAAGGAAGATTAAAGAATAATACCAGAAAGGGGGAAGGAAATGAGCTTATGTGCATAGTCAATTCACAATACCAAAAAGGTGGAACCAAATCAAGCAAAACATCAAAGTTATAGCTTTGGAGAGGGGGCGGGGGAACGTCAAAGACATATAAGCGTCGCAGCTTCGACTTCGCAGGATTTGGGCCTTCATTTTCCTTGTGATTGCTTCGAAATTTCTCTGATTTCGTTAAGAATTAGAGATTTTTGCCAAATAAAAAGAGAATGTATTTTTTATATTACCAAATAAAGGAGGAATCAGAGTTTCTACCCAAAAAAGAATTATCTAAACTACTGAATGAGAGGCTAAATTTAGTAATTTAAAAGAAAAAAAATTGGTGGGTCGATAGAACTTGATTTAACCCTTGGGTGGCTAGATCTTCTAACTATCCTTAGCCTAACACAGTCGAACCGGAGCCGAGTCTAGCTGCCGTAAGCCAAGAAGTGCCCACATCCGACTGCCTCCAAGAATAGGGCCCAAGGGCGGCCAATTCTGTCGCTTATGTGTCATTAGCTTAATTTTTTTTGTTTTTATTTTTATATGATTTTAAGTTGGGTGTTTTAATTTTTTTATTTTATTATAAAACCAAAAAATGGTAAATTTGTTATTACATTAAATTTTTTTTTAGTAATTAGCCCTCATCCTCCCACCACTAATATCAAAATATATTTGGCCTTTGTCAGGTGAAAAATTCATTTAGGAAAATTTGAGAATATTCTCAAAGTATTTTTTTACCATAAAAAAGAGAGAATTTTTTTATTTTATTATATAGTTGGAAATATTAAGCTAAATTACTAAAAGAGGGAAAATAATATAAATTATTTAAAATACCGACGGAAGTGAGAACAATTAAATCTAATTGCCTAGGGCCCAATCTGGCTGCTCGAGGCCCAGGGCTCTTAGATCTAGCTGCCCTTATCCCAAGGCAGTGAGATTTGTCCGTTGAAGGACCAACGCAACCAGCTACCCTTAATTTTGCCAACTGCAGACCATATTTTTTCTAAATAAATTATTTTTTATTTTTAAATTCAAATTAATTTGGATTAAGCCAATTTTAGTTTTTACTTAAGATAAACCAGATAGGAGTATCATCATTACTGAAAAGCTGTCCCCTTTAATGGTAACTAGGCTCCATTTTCCAACCACCTAACAACATCAAAAAAATTTTTTCTTTTGGTAAAAAGCTCAATCTAGAAAGTCTATTTTTTTGTCATAAAAAAACACAAAAAGTTAAAAAGTTTGAAAAGCCAAACACTAAAAGACATCAAAACACTAATCAGGCGTGTTTACTAGCCAAAACTAGTTCCTTGAACTAATTTCATGGTTTTTTTAAGAAGAATTAAACTCAAGTATTTGAGACTTGAAAGTTTGAAAAGCCAAGCAGACCACACACAAAGCAAACTTGTTTTACAACAGAAACCACCCCAACCAGTCAACAGAATTTTATAACAATGTAGCAAACAGAGCATAACGCATTTCCATGACAGCCCAATCAGCAAGTTCAACGGCAAACAGAGAAAGTAAAGTCTTCGGAGCTCTTTCTGGCCTGAATTGGCTCGAAAACTTATACAAGGATGCTCCAATGAGGGGGCCTAATGTATTCAACAAAAAACTGAGGGGGCCTGACTGGGTACTGGGTAGAGCTATTGGCTTAAATAGGAACACAAAGCAGCTGCATTGACACAATTAAACTGGTATTTCATTCCTTTAATAATCAAAGTAAACTTTTAGGAGAGTAGGTTAACATCCTCTTTGTCCAAAAGAAGAGAAAAAAATGCTACATCAAAATATTTAAGCCACGCCTCACTCGAAAAAAAGCAAAGAAAACATCACACAAACCCGTTATTGTTAATAAAATCGTCTGGTACCAAATTGCAATTTTATCATGGCCATTCAATGTTTGGGTCAACCAAATTGCATATCAAGAGAGCTCTTCTAAGTTGTAACTCACAACTGATCTCAAACCAAGCTCAAATGTGTATTTGATTAACGAGGGTAAAGAAAGCACAAGCAGAAAGCATCATTTCATTCCCTCGAAGATACCCCATTCTTGCCCCAAAAAATGCAGTCACCTTCACTGTTCCAATAGCAGCACCTGCCCGTTTCCAGGTAATCTGAGAATCAAACCTGGAATGATAATGTGCTACAATGTGGACTACTTCCAAGTCCCAGTCGATTGGTAGTAGCATGCATGAACTGGCTTAGTATCGACGCCAACTATAGCTAATCAGCCATGTTTCAAGAACCATATTTAGCTCCGCCTGGGAGCGACGCCGGTGCGTCTCCACCGTCGATCATCCCGGGAATCGACGGTGGAGTCTCCACTGGCGTCGCTCCCGGGCGGAGCTAAAATTTTTCATGTTTCAAACATCTGACGGGTTTGGATTGTGTACCCCTCTAGCATATATACAATAGGATTAGAATGGAAAGGGCAGGATTGCAACTCTAAAAGCATGGAAAATTGGAACTCTAAATTGGGCTATGAAAAACACGCTATTGGACAATAACACGTTATTGAGACCATCAACATTAAGCTGACTTGCACGCTATTGAGAACTATCAATATGGGTAGTAGGGCAACCACGTTGAAAGGCTATTCGATAGCAATCTTGCATTCGAACCATCTGAGCAGAAAAAGATAAATTTACAAGCCGGGAAACTTCATCAAGAGGCTATAATTATCGCAAAACATCATTTAGCCCATTCGAGGAAAGGTCCGGAAATAATTCCAAGTACAAAGCACAGCATATATAAATATAACAATTTATCTTAGAAGTACATGAAAATCCACAACAAATACATGTGATTGCAAGAACAAGTTATATTTCTATGAGCAGACAAAGCAAAAAAATTGTGAACACTATCTAATTTCGTATTTTTATGTATTAAAGTACCCGATATATGTTCAAATGAAATTCAGCAGGCTAAATGGAGAAACATCAATAGTTTCACAAATCATGATAAAACATCGATAGTTTCACTAACCATAACGAATGATTGGTAGTTTCACGTATTAATCATGATAATGTTGAGACTAATAACAAATCACACAGGTTCCAAGAAGAATTCATATTTCACGGGCTGCCACAAAACAAAAATTAAGACCAATTTCATTTCACAGATCGTCATACTTCATCCATGATCACATTCACATAATATCCGAGTTGCAAGCAAAAGAAATTAAACAGCATATGACAAAGAATCATGGAATAATAGGATCAACCCGGCACCAATTCCTTGTGCAACAACAACTTCATTCATATTTGGTTTTCATTCTAAAAACTAATTAACCAAACTAAATGCTCAGTCCTCCACCTTCTTGTCAAATTCAACTACCATATTAACATCAAAAACAAAACAAGGTTTCCAAAACGTGCTACCTCTTCTCTGGTTCTGTTAGAAGAAACTATTCACCTTTTCTTTGGGCAAAGAAAATAGCCAGCAATACCAAAAGCCAAAACACCTGCAGATGCAGCCGACATTACCGATCCAGACCAGGGCAACTTCAACGAACCAGATTGGCCTTCTTCGCCATCCTTCGTCTTCTTCATCTCAAATTTGTCTAGCAGCATCGAGTATTGCATCCTCCAATCATCAAGCTCGCTCTGCAGTTGAGCACATTTCACCGTCGCACCGCTCGATTCGGCCTTCAGATCCTTCAACTCTCGTTTCAGAGACACAGTGTCGGAGTCGTTCGCCGAGATTTCCGATAGCGCGGCCGCCTTCTCCGACTCCGCCTGCGCCAGCTTCTCCTCCAAAACCCTAACCCGTGACTCGCCCTCCGCGTTGCTCCGGCGCAGCTCCTCGGCCGCGGCCTTCAACTTCGTGACCTCCGCCGAGTTCTCCTCGCTCTCGGACATGGACGCAACCAAGTCGTGCTGCAGCCGCGCGACGTCCCCTTCGAGCACCGCCGCGCGGGCGGCTACGGCTCGCAGAGCCTTGCTATCTTCCTCCGATAGCTCCAACTCCCTCCTCGCACTCTCCAACCGGCCCTCCATCACCGCCTTGCCCTTCTCCAACCGGGTGATCTCCAACCGCAGGCTCTCCAGCTGCTCGGCCCGCGCCGACGCCTCCTCTCGAGACCATCAATCTTTCTCTTCAACTCCGCGATTTCCGCGTCCTTCGCGTCGCCGCCGACGCCGTCGTTCTCCTTCGCCTCGCCAACGTTCGTCGCCATCTCCCGAAACCTATAAGAACTAGCAAAAAAACAAAGCGATCAGAGGATGAAAGGGAACACGAAAACGCGAACTTCGATCGAAGGGCGAGAGCTTCAACCTGCAACAACAATGCAGTCGGGACTCGGGAGTGGAGGATTGGAAAGCGGGGAGCGAGACGAAACGCGAGAAAATAGCTGAATCCAGAAAGTGGGATGCGAGCGGAGAATATTGGCCGCTCGATAGGGAAAGAGATCGACGGATGATATTGATTGTTATAAATCAATTTGGTGTCATTATTATCAGACATGAAAATCGAGGCAGAGAAAATAACATTTAAATAATTCTTCAAAAAATTAAAATAATGTAATTCCAGTGTAAAACATATTAATTCCATCAGTAATTGGAAAAATATCAAAATAATATTCTTGTAAGTTTCTCAAAAATAAAAAATAACATGCGCATTTATAGATAAAATAATTAAAAATAATTTTTATTATGTCAATAAAATTCCTAAAATAATAATCTGGACTTTATTACAGTCATACGGCAGTATAAAAATATTAGAAAAATATTTCATTAATTTACCAAAAATAATAATATTTTAATGGTTTCAACACAATTAAATTAGCAAAGAAATATTTATTACAATTTATTTACAGAAAAAATTCTCTGTTTAGCATGTATTTTAATATAAAACATTAGAAAAATAATTTGTCAGTTTATCAAAAATGGAAGTATTTCAACCGCTTGAAACAGGATTAAATTAATAGAGAAAGATTTATGATTCTTTACTGACAATACAGAAAACAACGCGTATATCAAAATTGACAGTTGAACATGTAGTAATTTATAAAAAATTATAAAATATTTTACAGCGCACTTAAACAATAATTAAAATAAATAATTGTAATTTAATAAGAAGGGTGGGAGCAGGCTGGAAAGTTGGGAGGGATGAGCATTACCAACTGAAAAAGGGTAGATTGGAATAATAAGGTAACAAACGGCCAAACAAAGTTTGTGAATTAAAAACGGTATAGGCTTGTTAGTTGTCCTTGGGATTATCAATTGGGGCCCACTAAAAATAAGAACATATTAGATAATAGATGTAGTCGGAATGAGTCTTATGTTTAACTCTACGCCTGAAAATGGGCATATGGGACTTGTAATATTGTAATTGTGGGGTTAAATTGAAATTATGGAAGTTATTAGTATGCATTATTTAATGGACAACCAAAACGTTTTAATGGATAAAACTTAAAAGCAAACAAGAGATGGAAAGACGTAGGGTTATTCAAAATTTGATTAAATTCGACCGGCTCAATACTCGATTAGAAAAAGTCAATTTAAAGTTTAAATTGATATTAAATAAGTCGAGCTAGAGCTTATACCTATACAACTCTGCTAGAAGCTCGATACTAATTTATACGATAAATAAGATTTTTTATCATATTTATTTTAATTTTTTATGCAAATATTACTAAATTATAAGATTTTATTATATGATATCAAATTTAAATATATTTATATAAAATAATTTGTTTATGCATAATTATGTCAAACTTGAGATATTTTAATTAAAAATTAAATTTTAGTAAGAATTAAACAATAAAACAATATCAATAATTACAAATCAAGCTTAACTCGTATTCAAATTAACTCAAATCCATGGTGATATTGATCCTATTAATTATTCCTAATCATGATACAGTAAACCTATAAAATCTGCTCGATAAAAAAGGATCAATAGAAATTTCATTAATAAAATGCTTTTGTTTTCATTTGTTGATATCTTCGAGGTATTTTATCATTGTCCCCAGATTAAAATGTTGTGAATCGCGTGTATTTGTAACTTGTAAGTAGTAATCTCTTTGGTTCAAGAAAGATAAAGAAAGAAAGAGGGGACAAAAATGGTAGCGACAGCTGCGCCTTCTAGCCCAAAATGCATAAGACCATTTATCTTTGTAGGTTCATTTCGTTAAAAGCGACTCAGCGTCACAACAAAAACGAGAATTCGGAACCACCTACGCCACAGCATTGCAGCACAACCAAACACTGCAATGGAATGGGGAATTGATCTATACAGAAGATGACTATTGTGATTTGTGAGTTGCAAGAATAAACAACATTCGTAATCGCTCAAATTGACAAAATTTCACGGTTGACCCTGTTTGAGTCCTCTAGCCAAGTAATGAAACTCACTGTAGACATCAATAAATTCCTCATATATATTCTACTTTGAAAGTAATGAAAAAAGTACTCTTGTTGATTGCATGTCTGATGAGCAGATGGATATGTTTATTTTATACTGATATATCCATGCATTATATATAAAAACCAATGCATGCACACGACTAAGAGTTAGGTTAAAGTTGGCTCAACTCTATGCATAACTGAATCAAATCCAAACCCTTGAGTTTCAAACTCTAGGTCTGCACAGGCTCACCAGAAAATATGTTCCAGCTGCTCTATATTGTCCAACAATTCAAATTATTATGTGGAATTGGAAATAAAGAAATCACCAATGGAAGGGTTTGACTACCAAGCAAGGTGGTAACATCACAAATTGACATGATCGAACCCATCCCCTTATATAAAGAAAAAACCAAAATTTTGATTGAAAGGGGTACCATCATGTCACTTATTGATTGGGTCCTGTTGCAAAACAGATGATTTAATGTATCTGGAGTCCTAAAATATTTGATCTAATGGTTAGTTGCTATGATACAAAGTTTACCATAAGGTCTTCCAGTACTTTTGCCATAAAAGTAAAACCCAACAAATATCATCAGGACAACAACCATTAAAATCAAAATTTTCAATCATCATCATCAATCGTTGTTGTTACATAATTTCACAACAGAAAACTTTTACTTACAAGCTTTAGAACAAATTTTGCACTCCCAAGAAGAAGGACATTATTGATTATCAGTTATAGAATGCCGCCCAATAATCAAATATAAAGCCTTCTCCAGTTTTTACCACCAAACCCAATCAAGAAGTTGTCATTATCACGCACCAATGAAAGCTCAAAACTCCAAAACTACATTCCTATAGCAAGATCAATACTATGATTCCAACTTTTCATACCTTATTTACCTGATGGTAAACAATCATTAAGGCCCGAAAAACTCCAAAACTAAATTTCTGTAGCTAGACCAATACTATCTCTCCAGCTTGTAACAGTGTTCTAGCCCTAGTCCTTAGCTGAATCTCACAACTAATAATACCGCATATATCCACGATTATGTATTATCATTTTGAAAGCTTATATCTTGCAACAAGGTAATTAAAAAATAGTAATAATAATCGTAAACAAACAAACATGAAAGAATTATACTATTATTACACTAGACCAATTAGACTGATTGAGTGAAGAATACCAGCTAAGGCCTGACTGGTTTTTGCAAGAGGGCAGTCAAGTAGAACTCCCCAACCTTGGAGTCCTCCTTCTTACCGGTTGCCCACTTGATCCTGCGGTAGCCAAGGGCCCTGATCATGGGCCCGTAGAGCCCGTCGAGATCGGACGGCTTGGAGAAGAAGTGGTCCAGCCAGAGGAAGCCTCCCTTCCTCAACACCCGGTCGGCGTCGTAGAGCAGGAACTCGAGCGCCGGCGCCGGCACCCAGCGGTTGACGGCGCGGCCGCAGCGCACCAGATCCAGCACCCCGTCCGCCACCGGCAGCCGCTGCTGCAGCGGCACGTGGAGCGGCACCAGCCCGCGCGCCGCCACCGCCTCGCTGTACCGGGCCCCAATGTTCATGGTGGTCGACACCACCGTGACGTTGTGCGGCCTCAAGGCGGCGGCGAGCGTCCCGGTGCCGGCGCCGACGTCGAGCGCGAGGCGGACGGGGAGGAGAGGTTGCCGGCGAGGCGGAGCAGCTGGGGGACGGTGAGATCGAGAGCGGTTTTCGCGGCGAGGAAGGCGGAGGGGGGTCGGACTTGGCGGGGTCAAAGCCGAGGCAGGGGAGGGAGCGGCAAGGGGAGGGGAGGCGGCGAAGCAGCGGCGGCGGGGGAGGGGGTGGCAGCCGAGGAGGACGAGGGTCTCGGCGAGGGCGGCGCCGTCGGGTGGGCAGGGGGAGAAGGGGTGTAGTTCATGTAGCGCTGGAGGAGGTCTGGGTGGTGGCGGCAGGCGGAGGCGACGGAGGAGATGCGGGGGAGGAGTAGGAGGTCAGGGGGATGGCGGCGGATCGGCCCTTGCCAGTGGTGCGGAGGAGGGTGAGGTGGTTGATGGTGGCGCGGATGGTGGCGAGCTGGTGGAGGAGGTGATCGGGGACGGGTACGTCGGGTTGGGGGCCGGGGAGCTGATAAGAGGAGAGTCGGTAGAGGGAGAGAATGTTGGTGACCACCATGGCCAAGAGGAGAAGCAGGTTGAAGCTCAGTCCTTGCCCCATCCCCATCTTCTCCCCTTCTTCATCTTCTTCTTGTAGTTATAACCAACCACTTCTTCTTCACTTCTTAGGAGTGGATGTCATGGTCTGCATGCTGTGTCAAAGTGTCAAGGCCAATTATTTATTTTATCATTAGCAGTAAGCAGCGCTTAATTTATTGGATATTTGGGTATTTGCGTCTTTGATCTTTGGGGTGTAATAATAATTGCCCAACCAATCTGAGCTAATAATATGTAATAATTGTTTCACGTGAAGTGTCGTCGACTAGTGCCTGTTACAACCGTCGTCTCTAGCATGCTGGATTGAATCTCTGGATCCGGTTGCAGGTTGTGACTAATGAAAGAGTCCGTCCGTGACTTGTGCTCTTTTGCTTATGCGGCGCGCTTCATTTTGTAGGATTATGTTCTTATATATTGTCCGACTTTGGTAGCATGCGTATCAATTTGATTGAGCCTGAGAGGTTCCAACAGTAAAAGTGTCCGATGTATGTTTTTTATTAAAAGAAATTTACATGCAACACCGACTCACATAACCACCTCAACCATTCTCATCTTAATTGTTAGAAAATAGACTCTCTAGCAAAAATAATCTAAAAAAATATTTCCCCATTAATTTTCTTGCGAAGCTACGTTGATGTTGTTTAATTGTATTATTATATAACAAAATCACAACATGTTCGGTTTGCTAACAGTCCCATATCAATTATTACACTTTTTCTAGGAAGCTGTTGGTGTGATCACAACCACCAACTTTATCAAGTACAACAATCAGGAGAAAATAGTATTTTCTTCTACTTTCTTGACATCATCCACTTGCTAGTCATGTAAACGATAGGGGGATGGCGAGTCAACCGTCCCCCAATCATCCTCACCTACTAGAACGCAGAGCAGCGCCATGTTCATTCGGATTCATATCAGACACCAAAAATTGTGGGTGTTTACAGAAGGGAGAAATGATGGTGCTGACTGACACAAAAATACTCAATTTCTCATGTATACTAACAATAGCGTATCCCTTTACAGCAGAAAAACATTAGCGCATTTATAAGTAAAAATAAATAAAATAAAGGGGTGCACTTTGTGCGTCTCAACACTCTTCTTGTGTTATTGAGTATATTAACGAAAAACTAACCCTATTTGTTGGGTGGGAAAAAAGAAAATCATCTTGTCTTCCCCTTTCATTCACGTACGTTTACTCTTCCATCCTTTCAACAAGCAAAGAGTATTGTTTCCTCAGGGCTTGAACTCCAGAAGTATTGGCTTAACTAAACAAAATTTCACAGTTTGGCGGTCAGACGTTATTATCGATGATTTTGTTTTCCATGAGTTTCAATATTTATACAAATGTATACATCATGAGTTGGCACTAATTGTTTTAGTTACATTGGAGAGACCTACATGCTCCATGTTTTGTCACTCTGGGAAATACTTTTTGTGCCTTGACAAAGCTCCAACCACGTAGAATCCAAAACAAACTATGTGACTATTATGCAATTTGTATCACCCGACATATCTGCAGCCGTAGGTGGCAAATTACTCCTAAAGTGATTAATTCTTGAGTGATCATCCCTAACTTTTGCATGATGCTCAGCGTCGTGTTGAAATTTCGAAATCAGTTTTTGGAGTTCCAGCTTCCTTACTTCTACTTCCTGCTCCTTGATAGGTCTTTTTATTCCAAGGTAGAGCATTCCAAGTGCAATTAGAATGACTCCCAACAGAACAAGAAGTCCAGAAAATAGACCAAAAGCATAAGGTGTCTGCTCGGCTCCAGGTATTCCATCAACGTTAATCCCAAACAAGCCAGTGACAACAGTAAGAACCAGCCCACATCCCCCAAACACGGTTAAATTATGTGTGACACGAAGGCTTCTGTCCTATAAATAGAGTTGCAAAGCCTGCATAAGGAAGCATGTTGAGAAAGACTAGCAACCTGCTTTCGATGGAAGCTTACCTGAAGCCATGCACGTACAGTGCTCTGGATAACATCTTGAATAGTAAAAATGCGATTGCGCACTGCTTCTTGCTCCTCTATCATTTGCCTTGTACTTTTTCTTATCCCTTCAAGTAGTGATCTTGTTGTACTTCCCCTCAAATGTTGTAGAAGTTCAAAGATGATTTCCTCCCTCGCATGCAATGACCACTTGACTCTAATAACCTATGGTTGAAATAGCCAACGATGTTACTCCAACAGTAAGCAGAAGAAGAATGGATCAATCATGTAGAGCACTACAGTGCTGTGAACACATAATAAAAAGCACTCAGCAAAATCATCTGGCAGTATTCAAATTTGATGAACCACCACTAATTTTACCTCAGCGTATAAATGCACATACACACATGAAGAAAGAAATACCTGCTTTGATAGCCTTCTTATTTCTTGGTTTAGAATCCTGCTCAACAAATTCAAATCTTCAAGATTTCTCCTGTGGATATAGAGGTCCAACCTTTAACTCGAGGCTATAAACAAAATACTATATCCGCTAGATTTGTAAAATGGATAGATGTGAGACTACCATTGAACAAACATCAACTCCACTTCATCTGCTGCACCAAATATATATTTCCGGAAGAGTCTATGAAACAAGAAAACCCACGATATAAATATATATATATATATATATATATATATATATACAAAAACTGATAGAATTAAAAGCAATCATTATATCAGCAGTAATCTCCCATGCAGAAGTCTAGATATAGCAGCGACAAAAAGTGATTTCTTACTTTGCAACGTGAAGGAAAATTTATATAAGGAGTCTACAACATCAACAAGCATTTCAGTGCTTCTGAATTCAAACCATTATTTTGAATGAACGATTTAAGAGAAGGTACTAGAAGGGAGAAGGAGAAAGAAAGAAGAAATGAAAGCCCATATGGGATTGCCATGGGTGGAGAAGATTGGGCAGGTGGAGTTTGGGGGGTTATATGAGGAAGATAGGTACCTGCTTACTTGGCTTGGGAAAAGAAGTGATTTTGCGAATCTATAGCAAACATAGATTCCAAAAAAATATAAGGCCAATAAATTTTGACAGGTTAAAATCACAAGTCCCACTCATCCAGTTCTTCAAAGATATGAGGGTAGAGGAGCTATAAGATAAGTTGAGGGATATATATGCATGGAACATAACTGAAAAAAGCTGAAATTTTAATGGCTTTGTTCATTTTTAACTTTTCCATTTTCATGAACACAGTCTTAGATGTATGTAGCCAAACATGAGTTTATTTCAAAGGAGAATAACCTTCTTCGTGATGGCAGTATATTTTAAGTTTTTATAACCAAAATGTTTAGAGAGAACTAATCTTTTAGCAATAGAAATTAATCTTCTAATTTGATCAATGTATATAAAAATTAAACACTCAGATTTTACTGAAATAATTTTTTACATACACCTACGTATTCCAATTAATTGAAATATTGAAATACCTGTCATCCCACCGAGAAAGCCGAGAGGCTAGATGAGATATGACTTCATGAATATTTTTTGGCACACCATAACCACCAGCAGAAAGAAGTTCCTAAATCACAGATTAAAGGAAGTCACTTGTAGAAACCAAAAAAAATACAAAAGCAAAGAAAAAGAAGATATACAATATAACAATCTCCACAAAATCAAATATCTATCCTCTCGATTTGTAGTAAAGAAATGAACAATTGTTGCTTAAAGATTAAGGTTGTATGTAAAACCATGATTGGAATTACATACTAATGCAGCCATCAGGCACACATAAACATGACAGAATTATGCACCTGAACCTCAGTGATGCCCAGGATATTGATGTTAGAAGAAGTTCCTTTTATGTGCAAAGCAGTCACTAAAAAATTCTGAGCTTGCCAAGATCGAAGTACAATTGGGGTATCATCCTCGTAGGAATCTGGATCACCAACTGACTGACCCAGGAGCTCAAATAAAATACCTCCTGCAACTCTGACAGGAACCTGATAATAAAGTTGAAAAGATCTTTGAAAAAGGAATAGGTAGAAAAAAGTCATCAAGCATGCCAGCAAACTTTTCATAAATGAAACAACTTAAAAAACAGAACAGCATGAACAAAAAAATTGGTGTCAGCATTCTGCATTAGACATCTTCTCAATTGGGAAGGCATATGACACCTAAAAATATTTTTTAATTAATAATCATTTCAGGATACCATCTAATATTCTGTTAAGTTATGATGAGTTAATGACAACGGCAATAAAACTCCACCTCTTTCGTCCATCTTTCAGTAGTTGCAATAGGAGGGCATCTGATAAAAACTTTTCACTCTGTCTCAATTGTGGCTTTGATTCATTGATTTGAAAGCAATCAATTAGAAGTACAAGTCTATATGTACCAATCCCATATCAGCTGGGATAAGGTTTTAATAAAATGGTGGAACGATGATGACGATCATGATGTATGATAAAAAAGAACGTTCATACACTTGAGTGAATCATCTGAATTTAGATATACAGATGTTCTTTCAAAATTTTCCCATCATATGGTCATGGATGAAGGGAAGTTGACCAATTATATTGAATGTGGCTTGAGCTATCTACTCATCATACCTGGCAAGGTCCATGATAAATTCCTGCAGCACTGCTGTCATATTTGTCATTTCCTCTGAGATTCATCCTAAGTAACAAACTGCTATTTTTACAAAAGAGAAAATTTCTTCACGACTAAAAAAAAGTAAGTTCACCTTCTATGGAAGACTGCAATATAGCCATTTCTTGAACATTAATAGGTTGCATCTAATGAAGATTAACATGGGACAAGGAGGATATTTTGAAAAAAGGGAAGGAAGGAGATGATAGGAATCAACCATAAAATTGAAAAAAAATGTCCAATTTCAAAAGAGAAGATAATTGAAGATACTATGAATGCAGGAGCTAATAACTTACATTCGATGATGAAAACTAACTATCATAAAGGTGCAGAAAAAGTAACCACTTCCAAAATTCTTAATGACTAACTATAATACCCTAATACTCTATTTGTCCAGCATCACCTTCCATACAGTTCTCCGTTTCTGCAAACCTTTTATTCTATGAAGTGACAATTTAACACAGGAAAATAGTTTGTACCTTTCTTATCTGATCCTCAAGCTACAAGATTTCCCACTTTACCTATTACTTTGCAAAAGGTCATCCAACAATGCTTCCTATAGAAGGACATTAACCAATGTTTCTACTGCTACATGTGTCCCATCATAATTTTTGAAAACAAACTGTACTCAATATTCAACATAATATGATAACATTCAAAGCCATCCTACCGAAGCCATGGCTGCCTTGAAAAGAAAGATAGCATAGTAAACAATCATTTGCTTGAGATCACACTTTTTAAGTGGCAGAACTAACTTACCTCATATAAGAGGTGTTTCATCCGTTCACTGATCAACTGGCTTTCATTTGTTAAAGCAATGCTAACTGCAGGATGTAACCACTGGGCACCCTTTAGCCACGCATCAACAGCTGGATTGAGAGGGTCAACATGGCACCACCATGTAGGACCTGCAGGTCTTTCCCAGTATGGAGCAGCAACATCTGCAACAGTAAGGTCTTCTTCATCATCCGCAAACTCCATAGTCTCCACATTCCGTCCAGAATCAACCTTCACCATTTGAACAAGCTCCTGAATTCTTTTCCATCCTATTGGAACCCAATAGCTATCCATTTGTGGATTTTCTAAAGACTGAACATGAACAGCTTTATTTTCATTTGAATCTGAAGCCTCAGTGCTGTCCAGATTGATTGGAGTATCCTGAGAGTTTATGAGAGAAGTTGAGTCGATAAGATTGCCATTCAAATTGCTGATGGTAGCATAAGTCCCAAACTTACTGACTTGCTTCTTTGAATCATGATATCTCCGATGTTGGTCGGAACTTGATCCAAATTTTGTTCTAGAAGCCCTCCTACTTCTTCGAATGTATTCAAAAGCACATATAAGACCATCTTTCCATAAATCAACACCAGGTATTATGTCCTTAGTGTAATGAACTCTTATGTTGTCATTCTTTTTCATTTTATCACCGTTCGAAGAGTAGCCACCTACAATGAAGCTCATATTGAACAAATCTGAAACAATGAAAGCAATCAGACCATCATAATAAAGGGCCACAACATTAATAAGAAGTAGTTGAGGTAAACCATGAACATAAAAGTGCCAGCATTCTTCTTTTAATCCAAACTTCAATTATTTTTCATTCATTTCATTTGTCAAGCATTCTTGTCTAAATCCGAACTTTAACTCTTTTCCATTCATTTTGTCAAGTGCTCATCTTTAAATACAAAATTCAATTATTGTTCAATTAATGCCTACAGGACAGGAAAGGTTAAAAAAGACCAAATATCACAAATTTTGATCAATGGCGACATAACATCTAATCCAACACTCGTTTGCCAAGCATAATTAATATAGGCAGGTTTACATAATTATCGTGCTTTCAAATATTTGATAACATAATTATCGTGCGTTCAAAATTATATGTGGGTTAAAACTACACGTGACAACATTTGTATAGGAAATTGGAAAAATAAATCACACTCTCATTCAGAGAAAGTAATCATTCCCTCAATCTTTACAGGACAAGAAAAGAAAAGAAAAGAAAAGCATTCACTTAATTGAACTGAATTAGGACAGCATTTATCACAGAGTTCAAATTTCACAACCCCCTCCAATCATACTGTTTTACATGTATGCAATGAAAGAGGTGGCAAACAGGAGTAGACATTGATGCAAGAAACCACATATCACAAATTACCCGAATCGGACAACAAACTCGGCAGGGTTGGGCGTTGTCGGCCGATAGAAGAAACGGCCGGGGGAGGAGCAGGGCCCTTTACAACCAACACAAGAACATACAGTTCTCCGGTGCCAAGTGAAAATAAATAATATATAATAATAATAATAATAATAATAATAATAATAATAATAATAATAATAATAATAAGAGTGGGCTTGAGCTTGGCCGATACGCGATGGAAGTCGTTGTGGTATGGGCCCACGCACTAGGTGGCATACCCTTATTGGGAGGCACAAGTGAAGTGGCACAGGTAAGTGGACGGTGGTGTATGAAAATTAATCTTTTTAATTTAAGCAGCTCGGGGGTGGGGGGGGGGGGGGCTAAGATTTATCTTGAGTTAGGATTTTTTTTTAATGTATATTTTTCTTGGAGAGGCCTGTGCACAATGAAGAATGCTCCAAAAGGTGGCCTAATTTGCTGGTGCGGATCTAAGTCTCAATCAGCGCATGATTTTTTTATGAGGAGCCAATTTGTGTGTGTGATATATATATATATATATATATATATATATATATATATATTATGTGTGGCATGAAACAAAAAAAAAAAAACGCGTGTGAAAAATAATTAGAAAAGTACTGTGAACTGCTTCGACAAATGATAGTCGGCTACACATAGTAGTAGGTTTCTGATCGCTATCATGCTGAATGGCACTCTTGTAAGATTTAAGCATTCCTCAACCTTCAAACTACATTGCTGTCTAAACTGTGGCCGTTATTAATTAGAAGAACTAAATAACTCTGTTCTCATGAAAAGAAGTTATCTTCAATTTCTAGGGATAGCAATTCACAAAAATAAGATCTGTAAAGCGTAAGTGCAAATCATCACAAATTGGCAATTGCGTAGGAACCCACCAAAGCCAAAATAAAATTACAACAATGAGAATACAGGTGATGCCTCACCCCAACTGTGCCAACCTATAATACTCTTTCCTTCTACCAACAACCTTTTTAAGTTCAATAATAGATCTCCCGTATTAGCAAAAACCACAAAAATTAACATGAAGAAGCCCGAGTAACAGTATAAATTAATGTAATTCTTCTTTATGACATTAAGGTAGGACAGTGAAGCACTAACATCTCACACATACTAGTAGCCTAGTAGGTCTCTGAACCCTTTCCTCTAGAATTAGGTGCCTATGTGGATCAAAACCAAGTTAATCCAGATCCCACCATGTATGTACGTGAGTTTCAATTTTTTCCACCACACGTTATATCAATCACCACAACGGGCAACAAAAATTTTCCAGTTAAATATCTTACACCAATTTCCGAATGTAAAATTGGAACCAACAAATGTAACAAATTTTATCAAACGACAATTTGTATAAAACCCAGTTTTAGGTCAAGCTTTTACCCGCTTGTAGTTTTGCTTAATTTGGGTTAGTCACGAGTCGGTTCAAGCGAACTGGAGTCAGACCAGTTTTCATGCCATGAATATGAGGACCAAATAATCGTATAAACATATTATAGTGGTTGAGCATGCCCAACATGTAGCATGTAGATGATAAATTCAATTGGACTACAACAGAATATGAGTTATTAATATATACATGAGGTATACAGATGATTTATATAAGTTAACTAGGGTTTTAGGCCTAGATATAGGTCATTACAGCGTTTAGTATCTATTTGAAATTTTCAAGGTATCTCATTTGCATGCATCATAGGGATTTTGAATCATTGAATTATCCATGTGGGCCCAGCTTGATTTGATACGCAAACTGTTACCCAATTGAGTTTAGGATTTCGAGGCTTAATTTAACCTTCTTGTCTTGATTCCTATCTATAAAGTCACTTTAAGACTCAAGTCAGTTTTGACTTTCAACGGTTTTATCCAAACTTTTCTTCCATATACATATTGCATATACCACTAGGCCATGAGTTTTCAGACATTCAGATTGTGCCACGTGACAAGATCAGAGCCATCCACGTTATCCCTCATTTCACCTAGTTGTTTTTCAGAGATTTTCATTGATTTTCAGAGTTTTACACCTATAGAGCCACCACCATTTTGGCTCACCACTTCCAATTTGCCCCTGCCACCAAACCGGCACCCCCAAGACCGCCTCATGACAGGATTTCTATATCGTTGATTCGAATTGAGTGTAAAACCCACAACTCGAGTCAGGGTTTTATATTCAGAAATGGTCAGTTCGACCGTTATTTTTGAGTCGAGTCAGATTCAGAACATGTGTACTGAGCCGACACCAGTCGCATGTATGAGCTATGAGGGTCATGTGTACCCAAGTGTATGATGATAACGTCATGAACACAGTAGAACAGAATGAGTTATCAGAATATATGAGAGTATGCCAGTTATTTTTATTATTATTCTTATATATAGTGGACCATAGAATTAGTTTTAGGCCGTTTACCGCGTTAGGACGCGTTACGAGCAGTTTGGATGGGTTGATAGTTCTAGAGCATATCATTACGATGTTTTAGTGTTTGTTTGATTTTACGAGATTTTCCCCGATTTTTATAAAATTTTTTTAGGATTTAATACGACTTAGATATTATACTTGACTCGAGCCGGAGACGAGTCAAGTCTTATTTACAAGTTTGCCACCCAACCATTTCTTCTCCGCCCCCGACGTTTCTTCCTTCTCCACCCAAAACCTTGCCCCGACACCGCCCCCGTGCAACGTCGTCGCCGCTACCGTGGACACCGGCCTGTTGCCGATCGTCGCCGGCCAGCCCCGCCACGGCGTCGCCGTGCCACCCCGACCAGCCCCGGTCGTTGCCAGGCCGTCGTGACGTTGGAATCGCCTCGCCTAGCGCCGTGGCTACATTTCGGTCGCGTCGCCAATTCCGCCGCCGGCAACCGTCACCGCCATGATCAGGTGGTCGCCTTAGCACCATCGACCGCCCAGTGACCTTCCCCGACCAGAACGGAGGCCAGCACCGCCCATCCCGGCTGGATCTCCACACCACCACGGCCAGCCTCTGTTTTAGCGATTTTTCGGTGTGCCACCTCCTCGGACGACTACGTCGACGTCGTGGATGTGTCGGGCTCACCGAACTGGTTCCAATGGTACCCTATATGACCCCTATCCAACTAGTAGACGCCGTCGGCAATTGTTGCCGAAAAACCGTCGGAAAGGTGCCGGAAAACCACTGAAGCCGCCAGAAAACCGCCAGAACCTACCGGAAAATCGGATTCACTGGAATTCGCCGGATCATCGGAGGAGTTCATCAAGTCTATCCCGATCGAACATCGGATGCCGATGAGCGCCGAATTCGAGCTCCGAGATGTGCGACAGAACCTAGCCGTCGTCGATTGCCGATGACGTGAGGTATAATTACCCTCGAATTAATAATTTAAACTTGATGATTATTAGCACAGCATGCTAGGGTTGATTTATGATGTCATTGATAGTCTATGGAGGATAAGTGATGAAGTGATAAGTTGCATGATGTGATTGATAGTGCATGGAGGATGAATGATCTAATGAGATAAGTAAATATGAGCATGCTAAGCGAGTATGACGTAAAAACACAATAAAATTGGTATAAATAGGATTAGTTAGAATTATTTTTATTCTTATGAATATTTGATTGTTGATTGATATTTATTGAGTTCGATGCATCATTTAGCTAGCGGGCGTTAGTATTTAGTTTTGATGTGTGGGTATGGAGTAGGAGCTCGCTGCCTAGGCGCGATGACACGTTTAGAGCTTCTACCAAGTCCATTTAGGACTCGACTCTGTTTTACGTCTTTTTATTGTATGTTTATCTTATCATTTGCAGGACGGGTTAAGTGGCGTTTTATTGGATCCCACTTAACTCGGGCCATCTAACCGAACAGATTTCCGGATTAATAACCCCTCGAGGATGAGATCCCTCGAGGATGATTTCGAAAACAAGATCCACCACAAGTTGCCTTCGGGCCTATTATATAAATCCCTACCCAGCCTATAATATATATATATATATATATATTATATAGTTTTCGTGTTTTCAGTGAGACTAGAGATGGAGAAACCGACTGCACGTACCATGAGCGGATGTCGTGAAAGTCAAAGTAGGCTCTGGATTAGTGCCAGCGGACTGTTCCATTCCCGAGGGATCCTGACAACTCCGCATTTGAGTTCCTCACACCCGGAGAATGTGGAGGTTTACGGGTACTGTTTAGTACAGCGCATGTCCAGACTTGTGGTTCAAAGGGTATTAAAGGCGACTGGCT
>JAURVB010004539.1:0-25474 GCA_033002965.1 Piper betle
ATTGTAATCACTAATGCGGGAATTGCCTCCGCAAGTATGCAGATACGAGATTAGGTGATTGACATCCAGAGTATGGAGCAAAATAAATATGAGGCCTCCTTTCTCTTTTTTTAATTGAGAAATAAGTGTGGCTGCTGGGAAACGGTCCAAGACTGTGGGATCTTTATATATGTTTTTGTTAAATAAAAAATGTTAGTCATATTTACTTAATTGTGAGTAACACCTGGCCAACTAGGCCCACAATATCGTGAAAAATGGAGGGTCGTTACAAAATATCATATATTTATATCAATAGGCATCAAAACATAATCCAAACAATTTATTTTCTATCACATTCTAGTCCTTGCTTCATAGTTTACACTACACATTTTTCACTTTCTATTTCCATTCACATGCAAAATGCTAATAATAGATTCACAGTTATAGCATATCAAATTCATCAACATAATTCAATACATGTCATCATCACTACATACACTCGACAAGTACATGTGTGCGTGATTTCTATATTGCTCCTCCGCAGTCCCGACAGCTCTCATTCCTCGAGGTGCTCACTTACATATATATTAGAGAAATCGTTAGTAACGAGTGTTACCGGTCCAGAAAATAACTAATGTCAATCTGGCACAGGAGAGTTAACTCTCCCGTTGAATAGAAATCCATATACTTCCTCATAAAACACTCATCAGGGCATATATGGGAGCCATCGACCCTCGGATCGACAATGTCCCCCTTTCTTTCTTATCTCATACTTTGGCCATTTCTCTAACGCTTTTCACATCAAATTTCATTCCTTTCCGCCCTCTACGTCCTCCATGTACTCCTGGTCCTAAGTACAAGGGCCGAATACTCTCAGGCAGTGCGCCATCAATACCCTTTGACACCACAAGTCTAGACATGCATTGCATTGCAATACCTGTGAACCCCTACACTTCTCCGGGTTTGACGAACTCAAAGGTAGAGTTGTCAGGATTCCCTCGGGAATGAAGTGGGTTCTCCCCAACTCCAGAGCCCGCTTTGACGAGCACACACCTTATCTCAAGACGTGACCATCAATAACCCTCATTCTATCTCTCACTGAAAATGCAAAAACTATACATATATAAGTCTGGGTTGGGATTTATACAATTAGCCGAAGATAACTTGTGGTGGATCTTAATTTCAAAAACTAACTCGAGAGATCTCAACCTCGAGAGTTATTAATCTAGAAAATTGTTGAGCTAAATAACCCGAATTAAGTGGGATCCGATAAAATGCCACTTAACTCGTCCTGCACATGATAAATCAAATCCACAATAGAATAGCGTAAAATAGAGAACGAGTCCTAAATGGACTTGGTAGAAGCTCTAATCAAGTCCTCACGCTTAGGCGACGAGCTCCTGCTCTGTATCTACATGACAAACTAAAAGCTAACGCTTGCTCATGATGCAGTCATACATCCTATATCACGCATACATCCATCACGTATCAATGATAGTCACATCAACCTATGTAAATTTCAACAAGTCTACTTAAGCTAATTTGCATTAGATCATGATCATTACTGAGTTACCCTAATTAGTTTCTTAGCTTATATTTTTAACACCACTCAATCAAACAATTTCATATTTTATTCTTAATCAAATCTACATATATATATATATATAACACAATTCACCAATCCTGGCACGCTGTACTAATAAATACAATTATAATTATTTAAATAGGAGGTAATTATACATCGCGTTGTCGGCAATCAGCGACGATCGGGTTTCATCGCATGTCTAAGGGCTCAAATCTGGCACTCAGCGGCGTCCGAAGTTTGATCAAGTTCTACTGGGTGAACTTGCTAAAAGATTCGGCGAAATCCAGCAAATCTGGTTTTTTAGTAGTTTTTGGCGATTTTTCGACGATCGGCGGGATTGGCGGGGGTACGAGGTACCGTTGGCACCAGCTTGACGAGCTCGATCCATTGGTGGTGACGGTGAGGATAGTAGCGGTGGCGATGATTGCCAGCAGCCGCGTCAAGTTTAGCTAGGGCGGTTGGTCGCTCCAATCAGTACCCACGACCGGCCTCGGCGGCGGTGCTAGGTAGGGGGAAAGTATTGGGGAGGTCGAGGTGGTCGGGGTCATAGCGGCAGTGGCATGGCCTAGATGGCGGCAGATCGACAATGGGAGCGTCACGGCTCGGAGGCGATTCCGGCATCGTGGCGGCGAGACGGTGGCGGGTTGGTAGGGCGGCACGGCGACTGCACGGCAAGGCGGGTGCGGCGTTGATCGGTGGCAGTGTGGTGTCGGCGGGAGTGACAACCACAGGGGCAGCTTCTTGGAGGTGACTAAACGTCGAGAGGGAGAAGAAATACTCCAACTGCAAACTCATAAATAAATATTGAAACGATTCTTAGTCGAATTAAAAATAATAACTAGTTTGTAATAAATCCTAAAAAAATCTAGAAAAATATGAAAAAATCCCATAAAATATAACAAACACAATAACATCCAAATAGCATGCTCTATAACTAATAACCATCCCAAACTACCCCATAACATGTATAATGCGTTATTCGGCCTAAAACTATTTCTACGATCAAACATATAAAAAGAAAAAATATTGCATACTTTTATATATTCTGTTAACCTGTAACTCATGGCTAGCCTCGACTCGGCACACAATTCATGATCTGACTTGATTCGAACTAACTAGTTTTCTGTAGTAATACTTTGACTCGAGTCACAAGTTTTACACAAAGAGATGAACAAGACTCACGCAAGCAGATGCAAACACAAGATGGCGAACGCGAAGGCGGATATATGGGTTCGATGAGGTGGGTAGTACCCATCATCGGAAAAGTTGATGGTGGCGCGGTTGGGGTTGCCACCTGTTGGGATTGACAACCCATGCTATGAGGAACATGATGGTGGAGGTGATCGGAAGAGTTCGACCATTGGCTGGCAGGAAAACAGTTGGAAAGAGGGCAAAATCGCCACAGGTGCAGCAGCATCGCCGACAGCAATCACGGCAATGGGGACGGTGGTGGGTGGTCTCAAAATGGAAATCTCGGTAATATGAAGTTGTGTGGGTGGTTGGATCGGCCATAGGTGATTCGTAGAGGCCGGAAAACAGCTCGAACGGTGGTGGCAGCGGCTGAAATCTACTGTAAAAACTCCATTGCCAATGGCGACTGTAGTGGAGCCGTAGGTCATAAGAGATACAGATAGAAAGCCGGCCGGGAGGCAGTCATGGGGGTGTAGTTCTGGTGGCCGGTGGCTAGCCGGAGACTTCCAGCAGTGAGCCGAAGTGGTGGCAACGATAAGAGTGGAAAACTCCGAAAATCAATGAAAATCTTTGAAAAATCAATGGTAGAAAACTAGTGCTGACATAGATGGCTCAAATCTTGCTACATGGCACGATCTGTATGTTTAAAAGCTTGTGACCTAGTGGTGTCCACCTATGAGCATATACAATATATATATATAAACAGAAAGCTCAGATCGAGACCGTCCAAAGTCAAAATTGACTCGAGTCCTAAAAATGATTCTATAAGCGGGAATCGAGGTAGGGAAGGCTAAATAGGCCTCGAACCCTCAACTCAATCAAGTGAAAACCTACTACTCAATCAAGATGGGCCCATAGGAGGACAATTTGGTGATCCGAAATCCCTATGATGCATGCAATGAAATACCATAAAAATCCCAAACAAATACTAAATGTTACAACAGTCTAGATCTAGGCCTTAAACCTTGGCTAACTTATAAAAATTATATGTATACCTCTTCGTATATACTGATAATTCATGTGCTGTTGTAGCCTAACTGAACGTATCATCTCCATGTCAGGTATACTTAGCCACCATAAGATGCTCATAAGGCCATTTGCACCCCATAATCATAGCCTAACAACTGGCCTAACTCGAGCTCGGCTCGAACTGACTTAAGACTGGCCCGAACAAGGCAAAACTACAAGCGGGTAAAATCCTAACATGAAGCTAGGTTTTATAGATTTACCCTTATGCGAAGATTTTTTAGTAGGAAAAGTAACTGGAAAATCTTTTGGTGAGGCTACTAGAGCTGAACTTTTATTGCAATCAATACATTCCGATATCTTGACCTAAGTCATTTAAGACCTTGGGGGTCAGCTACTTATGTTCACAATCCATCTACAAATTTCGCAAGTTGGGTCCATGAAGCAAAAAGTGTATCCTTATTAGATACCCTAAACACTTCAAATAACATGTGCTCATGGTGAACAAGTAGATAGAAGCATAACTGAACTTGAATCAAAGGATGTAGCATTCTTAGAGATTGATTTTTCACACAGAGGTGAAATCAATTCACAACTTCATCTAATTGAAATGGACGATGTGGAAAAAGACAATTGAGTAATAAATAGAGTCAATAAGAATCAATAAAGTTTGGTCTTTAGTTAATCTTCTTTTATGGTCAAAAAATAATCAACAATATATGGATTTTGAAATCAAAAGAAAAGCTGATTGCATAATTCAAAAGTATAAAGCTGGCTTTGTTGCTAAAGGCTATACCCAATAAGAAAGAATAAAATATGAAGAGGCTTTCTCTCCTATTGTGAGATTTACTTTAATTCATCTCCTTTTAATTATTGTAACACATTT
Organism: Piper betle; assembly: GCA_033002965.1. NCBI lineage: Eukaryota > Viridiplantae > Streptophyta > Magnoliopsida > Piperales > Piperaceae > Piper > Piper betle. The sequence goes on from JAURVB010004539.1 coordinate 4,608, forward strand.
AGATTTAAAACTACATCAAATAAACATGAAAACCACTCTTCTTATCGATGAATTGAAAGAGAAATTTTTTTTGCAACAACTCACAAGATTTGTCGTTCAAGGCCAAAAGAACAAAGTATGCAATATGAACGACATTTTGCTAACTGGGTTTAGTAAGGAGTATCTCGTTTCTATTAAAGAATATATATCTTCCAATTTTGATATGTAGGATATGGGTGAAGCTAAATTTATCCTTAATATTAAAATTTAATGTGACCGTGCAAAGACAATGATTTCTCTTTCTCAAGAGTCTTATATAAATAAGATTATGGAATAGTTCAATATGCAAATGTGTAACCGAACCGACACTCCAATTGCGAAATGTGAAAATGTAAAATTGTGCCCAATAACTCTAAAGGAAAAAAAGAGAAAGTGTTCACCATCTCATATTCAAGTGTTATTAGCAATTTGATGTATTATAATACCCCAACTCTCGTCCACTCTCAAAACGATTTGAAAATGTTATCGAGAACTAAATAATTCTTACCTTTATTAAATCAGTCAACCTCAACCCTAGCGGAATGATCCGCTTACGATGTCTTAAGACATAAAAGTTTATATACAACGCGTACATAAGATGCACTACACCTAATATGGTTCTGTGTATGTTGTAATAAACTAAACTATATTTTAAAATAATTCAAACACAAATCAAAATTCAAAAAACAAAGGTTATAAAATCAAAAAGGACAGAGTTTCCTCTAAAAGTTTAATAAGGGACTCCCTGTCAACGTTATTTATATATTCATAATATTTTACAGCACAACAAACTTCACATATATCATTCACATCATGTTTTTTTGAGTTATGTAACACCCCAAATCCGGTTCACGTTCGTGAACCGAACCGGCAAGTTACATGCCCCGTGTAACACCCCAATCCGGTTTACTCTCAACCCGGGACCAGAACTGTTACAAAGGATCGAACTACTCGTAAACCGATTAAGTTGGCTGACCCAAAACCTAAACGGCTACGACATAACCCTCTCGACGTCTCAAGATGGAGCACGCCGCTAATGCGCAAACAATATATGAATGAGATGCAAAACCCTAACAGGATACTACGTGAATGTCATGATAATCACCGCACACCAAAATAATTAAAACAACAATAAAATTCATAAAATCTAGAATAAAACGGACAGAGCCTCCCCTAAAAGTGCAATAAGGGGATGACCTGTTAAAATACGGCACAATATGTATATATATAAAACAACAATTTATATCACACTAGACTTCAAATCAACTACACATATCGTAATTGGCATCTAGCCCACCTGCAATTCATGTTCATCGTGTTTTTGTTCATTTCAACTCAACATAACTGATCATCCTGGACATTGGAACTTTTCCAAAACATTTCTAAGAAAATTCATACATTTCTAAACAAGATCTACAAGTCTCATAGCTCATGCATAAATACCAACATGTAAATCTACTACAAAAGCCAATCACATCACATCTTACGCAAAAGTCGGCGCGGCACCAGGTATGTGTGTGCAATGCAAGCGCTACTCCTTCGTCGAGGCCGGCATACACCAATCATCATCCTCACCTACATATAGTAGAAAAACGTCAGCAACGGGTGTCACTGGTCCGGAAATAACTAATATCAAACTGGAACATGAGAGCAAACTCTCATGGAAAGCAAACCATCATATATATCTTCCTCAAGAACTCTCATAAGGGCAACTATAAAGGAGCCGTCGAGCAGCTGACTCAACAGCATCCCAATCTATCTGGTACTGTGCCACTCACGACACTTCTTTTTCAGTACTTCACGTAAAACTTTTATCCTAAGCCCTCTCCGAACCTCCATATTACTCCTGGCCTTGAGCACGTAGACCGAGCACTCTCAGGCAGTCGCCTTTAGTACCCTTTGAACCACAAGTCCGGACATGCGCTGTACTAAACAGTACCCGTAAACCTCCACGTCCTCCGGGTGTGAGGAACTCAAACGCGGAGTTGTCAGGATCCCTCGGGAATGGAACAGTCCGCTGGCACTAATCCAGAGCCCGCTTTGACTGGCACGGCATCCGCTCATGGTACGTGCAGTCGACTCATCTTCTCTTGTCTCACTGAAAACTCGATAAAACTATTTATAGGGCTGGGTCGGGATTTATTATAATAGGCCCGAAGGCAACTTGAGGTGGATCTTATTTTCGAAAACAAACTCGAGGGATCTCATCCTCGAGGGTTATTAATTCCGAAAAACATCGACCAAGTGACCCGTGTTAGGTGGGGTCCAATAAATCATCCACCTGACACGTCCTACGATCAATAAATCAAATCACCGATAGAATGGAGCGATAAAACCTGAGAAGCGTGTCCTAACGGACCTGTCAGAAGCTCCAAGCGCAGTCTCGTGCCTAGACGGCGAGCTCCTGCAACAAACCTCGCGATCGACGCTGAAATCGGTGCCGACGGACGAAGACGGCGATTTTCCGGCACATGCTATGTCCGGCAGTCGTGTTTTCCGGTGACTGCTCCGGCGAGGCAATCGGAGGTAGGGGTTAGCACCGCCTCGGTGAGCTGAACCCAATGGCGGTGACGACGAGGGCAGCCGCGGCGGCGATGGCCGCCAACGGCGGCGTCGAGTGCGGTCGGGGCGATCGGCCGCTCCGATCAGACCCACGGCCGACCCTCGACGGCGGCGCTAAGCATAGGGGAAAGGTAGGGGAGGTCGAGGGGAGGAGCTCCGACGTCACGGCGGCGGCGGTCCGGCGCAGACGGCGGCGAAATCGCGTCGGGATCGGCGGGAAATCGAGGGCGATTTCCGGCGTTGCGACGGCCGGACAGTGGCCGGGCGTGGTCGAGGCGGCGAGGCGACGGCACGGCCGGGCTGGGCGGCGTCGACCGGCGGCGAGTCCGGCGTCGGTGGCGGCGGCAAAATCTCAAGGGCGGCGGCGGTGGTGAAACGCGGGTGGGGGTTTGGGGAGGAAGATGAGGTGTATAGGGCGATGGCAAGGTTGTAAATAAAACTTGACTCGACACGGGCTCGAGTCAAGAATGATAACGGACTCGGAATAAATCCCAGAAAAATCTAGAAAAATTGGGAAAAATCCCATAAAATCAAACAAAATATCACAACATCCAAATGACATGTCGTATAACTAATAACCCACCCGAATACCATCTAACGCGTCCTAATGCGTTATTCGGCCTAAACTAATTCTACGGTCACAACATAAAAATAAAATAAAATCATCAACTGTATACTCTCATATCTACTGATAACTCAGTCTGCTGATGCGTATCTGACGCTATCATCGATACTTGGGTATACATAAACCCTCATAGCACGTGCGCACGGTCGGCCTCGGCCCCGCACACGTGTTCTGAAAGCTGAACCGACTCAAACTACGGTCAAACCGACCGGCTAACAATTATAAAACCCTGACTCGAGTCGCGGGTTTTACAACCTTCCCTCCTTATAAAAATTTCGTCCTCGAAATTTTAAATCAAGGAGGCGTCAAGCATAATGCTGTAAACTGTAATCGAGGTTGGAAACTGGAGTACCTGGTCCAGAAGCTGGCTGCTCGAACAACTCGGGATGCCTCCTCCTAATCTCGTCCTCACGCTCCCATGTAGATTCTTCAACTCCGCGTCGATTCCACTGCACTCGTACTAAGGGAACCTGCTTACGTCTGAGGGTCTTCACTTGACGATCAACTATCCTCGTTGCGTCCTCAGGATACGTCAAGTCAGGACGGAGTTCTATCCCTTGGAAACTGATAACGTGGGAGTTATCTGGGTGGTACTTCTTCAATAAGGATACGTGAAACACTGGGTGTACGGCTGATAGGTGAGGCGGCAATTCCAAGCGATAGGCCACCTGACCTACACGTTCTAGAACGTCGAATGGTCCTATGTACCGCAGGCTAAGCTTCCCATGCATACCAAACCTCATGTTTCCCTTGGTTGGTGACACCTTCAGAAGAACATGTTCTCCGACCATGAAGTGAACCTCACGTCGGCGTTGGTCAGCGTAGCTTCTCTGTCGGTCCTGGGCTGACCTCATCCTCTTTTAATCTGCATAACCACATCCTGTGTCTGCTGAACCATCTCTGGTCCCACTATCATTGGCTCACTGCCCTGTACCCAACACACTGGGGATCTGCACGGCCTACCATAAAGCGCTTCAAATGGTGCCATCCCAATACTCGCCTGGTAACTGCTGTTGTAAGCGAATTCCACCAAAGGCAAATGCTCTGCCCAATCACCTCCAAAATCTAGCGTACAGGCCCTAAGCAAATCCTCAAGAATCTGAATGGTTCTTTCGGGCTGCCCATCTGTCTGAGGGTGGAAAGCGGTGCTGAACTTCGACTCTGTACCCATGGCTGCTTGAAAAGCTTTCCAGAAACGGGACGTAAATCGTGGGTCTCTGTCTGAGATGATCTCCCACGGAACTCCATGTAGTCGTACTATCTCATCCCGATACAAGGTCGCCAAAGTGGACAATAGGTAATCCATTCTAATAGGGATAAAATGTGCAGACTTCGTTAGTCGATCCACTATTACCCATACTGCGTCTTTCTGGTGGCGATTCTTAGGCAGACCGACTACGAAATCATAAGCTATACTCTCCCACTTCCACTCTGGGGTCTTCAGTGGCTGTAAGGTCCCACCGGGGCGCATGTGTTCAGCCTTCACCTGTTGACAGACTAAACACCTGGCTACAGTGTCAAAAACCTCTTTCTTCAATCCTGGCCACCAATAGGATCGTCGAACATTGCGATACATCTTCACTCTGCCTGGATGCACTGTGCACCTCGAGGTGTGGGCATCACGAAGAATAGTCCTACGAAGTCCGGGATACTCAATGATGTCTGGAACAAAAGACGTCCTCTCAATTTGACCAGTCCATCTGTATCTCCGACCAAATCTCTGTGAACTCCCTGTCCAACTGTCTCACTACATTCTAATAGGAGATCCAACCTTCTCTTTGTTTCTGCCCTCGCCTATCTCAAACTGTGGTGACGGCGACACTGCCACTGCCGGTATGCTACCCCTTGCTGTCTGCCCACTACTAGCTCCAGGGGATCCACTATCATGAATACTCATCCCAATCTGAAGAGGAGCAATCAGGGGAGCTGTAGGGATAGTCCCCTGCTGCGCTGATGGAGGAGGAGGCGGCGGGTAGCCCATGGGAGAAGCGGCCTCTCCTCGTACTCCGTCATCTCCTAACTACCTCTTCTCAACTCGAGCTATGGAGAGGGGCTATCTGACGGAGCTCTCTCCTAAACTCTCCCTGGCTCTCTTGTATCTGCCTCTGTGTCTCTACCAATTAGGTAATGATTGCATCTCTCTCAGTCTGGCGACTACGAGAACTACGATGGCTAGTCGAGGCACGCTCGTTGGCTCCTCCTGACGGTGGTTGATCTCTCGGCCTACTAGATGCTGTCTCGCTGGGCACACGACTAGGACTAGTATGCCTGGGAGGAGAAGGAGATGGATCCCTGGTCTGAGTCCTGGGAGTTGCTCTAACCATGATGACTGACACTCACTAATCAAACCTGTGCACATTGTCCTTCAACTACGTGGTGAGAAATCTGTAAACTGAACAAGTAAATCAAGAAAACATACCTGCCGACTTGACTCGGAGTAGCTTTGCACACACATGACCTGTAATGGTATCTTCCATCTTAATCGGTCAAGAGTTGGCTCTGATACCAATCTTGTAACACCCCAATCCGGTTTACTCTCAACCCAGACCAGAACTGTTACAAAGGATCGAACTACTCGTAAACCGATTAAGTTGGCTGACCCAAAACCTAAACGGCTACGACATAACCCTCTCGACGTCTCAAGATGGAGCACGCCGCTAATGCGCAAACAATATATGAATGAGATGCAAAACCCTAACAGGATACTACGTGAATGTCATGATAATCACCGCACACCAAAATAATTAAAACAGCAATAAAATTCATAAAATCTAGAATAAAACGGACAGAGCCTCCCCTAAAAGTGCAATAAGGGGATGACCTGTTAAAATACGGCACAATATGTATATATATAAAACAACAATTTATATCGTACACTAGACTTCAAATCATCTACACATACTGTAATTGGCGTCTAGCCCACCTACAATCTCATACTCAGCTCATTTGATTCCTTTTCATTTCAACATAGCACATCATTAGAGCCTTTCTCAAAACATTTCCACGCATTTCTAAAACAAGGCATACAAGCCTCACAAACACATGCATAAATACTAATATGTAAATCTACTACAAAAGCCAATCACATCACATCTTACGCAAAAGTCGGCGCGGCACCAGGTATGTGTGTGCAATGCAAGCGCTACTCCTTCGTCGAGGCCGGCATACACCAATCATCATCCTCACCTACATATAGTAGAAAAACGTCAGCAACGGGTGTCACTGGTCCGGAAATAACTAATATCAAACTGGAACATGAGAGCAAACTCTCATGGAAAGCAAACCATCATATATATCTTCCTCAAGAACTCTCATAAGGGCAACTACAAAGGAGCCGTCGAGCAGCTGACTCAACAGCATCCCAATCTATCTGGTACTGTGCCGCTCACGACACTTCTTTTTCAGTACTTCACGTAAAACTTTTATCCTAAGCCCTCTCCGAACCTCCATATTACTCCTGGCCTTGAGCACGTAGACCGAGCACTCTCAGGCAGTCGCCTTTAGTACCCTTTGAACCACAAGTCCGGACATGCGCTGTACTAAACAGTACCCGTAAACCTCCACGTCCTCCGGGTGTGAGGAACTCAAACGCGGAGTTGTCAGGATCCCTCGGGAATGGAACAGTCCGCTGGCACTAATCCAGAGCCCGCTTTGACTGGCACGGCATCCGCTCATGGTACGTGCAGTCGACTCATCTTCTCTTGTCTCACTGAAAACTCGATAAAACTATTTATAGGGCTGGGTCGGGATTTATTATAATAGGCCCGAAGGCAACTTGAGGTGGATCTTATTTTCGAAAACAAACTCGAGGGATCTCATCCTCGAGGGTTATTAATTCCGAAAAACATCGACCAGGTGACCCGTGTTAGGTGGGGTCCAATAAATCATCCACCTGACACGTCCTACGATCAATAAATCAAATCACCGATAGAATAGAGCGATAAAACCTGAGAAGCGTGTCCTAACGGACCTGTCAGAAGCTCCAAGCGCAGTCTCGTGCCTAGACGGCGAGCTCCTGCAACGAACCTACATGAACATAACTATTTACTAACGCCCATACATATATGATGCACACCTATATAACTAATATATCCACATGCATACAATTATCTAATCAACCATGATAATCATCTCGACAAGTACCCTACGTCTCTAATTGTCAAGCAGGTTAATAATTTTATCATTTCATATGTTACTTATTACCTAGCACTTTTAATTCCAATTTCAAAGCATACCTATTCTAATTAGGTGACAATGGTTTAATCAATTTAATCTGTTTAACTTAATGTTAGCATGCAACAACCTAATTCATACATATTCATAAATTAACTAGTTAACAAGCATTTAATTAACTATACAATAGTTTACTAACAATTTCATAATGTTAGCATGCAAAACCTAATTCATACATATTCATGAATTAACTAGTTAACAAGCATTTAATTAACTATTCAATGGTTTACTAACAATTTCATTACTAAGCATTCACATCATACAACACAATTCACACTAATCATCACATGTTTATCATAATCACGATTAATTAAACTAAAATCATGAAGTTAATACAATTAATTCTAATATGCTACTATGACCACAACATGTATGTAATAATTCTAAAAAAAGAAGGAAGAACCACCTCGCGATCGGCGCTGAAATCGGTGCCGACGGACGAAGGCGGCGGTTTTCCGGCGACTATGCCGGCGGTTTTCCGGCAGCTCCGGTGGTTTTCCGGTGACTGCTCCGGCGAGGCAATCGGAGGTAGGGGTTAGCACCGCCTCGGTGAGCTGAACCCAATGGCGGTGACGACGAGGGCAGCCGCGGCGGCGATGGCCGCCAACGGCGGCGTCGAGTGCGGTCGGGGCGGTCGGCCGCTCCGATCAGACCCACGGCCGACCCTCGACGGCGGCGCTAAGCAGAGGGGAAAGGTAGGGGAGGTCGAGGGGAGGAGCTCCGACGTCACGGCGGCGGCGGTCCGGCGCAGACGGCGGCGAAATCGCGTCGGGATCGGCGGGAAATCGAGGGCGATTTCCGGCAGTTGCGGCGGCCGGACGGTGGCCGGGCGTGGTCGAGGCGGCAAGGCGACGGCACGGCCGGGCTGGGCGGCGTCGATCGGCGGCGGTCCGGCGTCGGTGGCGGCGGCAAAATCCCAAGGGCGGCGGCGGTGGTGAAAAGCGTCGGGGTTTGGGGAGGAAGATGAGGTGTATAGGGCGATGGCAAAGTTGTAAATAAAACTTGACTCGACACGGGCTCGAGTCAAGAATGATAACGGACTCGGAATAAATCCCAGAAAAATCTAGAAAAATTGGGAAAAATCCCATAAACTCAAACAAAATATCACAACATCCAAATGACATGTCGTATAACTAATAACCCACCCGAATACCATCTAACGCGTCCTAATGCGTTATTCGGCCTAAACTAATTCTACGGTCACAACATAAAAATAAAATAAAATCATCAACTGTATACTCTCATATCTACTGATAACTCAGTCTGCTGATGCGTATCTGACGCTATCATCGATACTTGGGTATACATAAACCCTCATAGCACGTGCGCACGGTCGGCCTCGGCCCCGCACACGTGTTCTGAAAGCTGAACCGACTCAAACTACGGTCAAACCAACCGGCTAACAACTATAAAACCCTGACTCGAGTCGCGGGTTTTACACCCCGGTTAGGTCAGCTATCCCGAACCTAATTCATGAGGATCCAATCTCAGCGTCTTAAGATGAAGATACAACTTGTCAATGCATGGATGAATGCACAAATCCTAACATGGTACTACATGAATGACATGCAAATCAAAGTACACACCAAGACAATCCCGATAAAATATAAAATTTGAAATATAACGGACAAAGTTTCCCCTAAAAATGCAATTAGGGGCCACCCTGTCAAATATACATATGCAAATATATATGTATATATATATAACCATATATCAAACAATTTCATTCATACAAAATACAAAATCTAACATGTTGTAACTCATTTTGAACTTGGGTCTCAACCCACCACGCTTCCATTGTGCAATCTATTCGTGTTCACATCATCTCATCATCTCTTAGCACTTAATTACATCCTATCATCATATCTTAAGCATTTAATCACATCATATCATGTCTCAGCATTTCACGTCATTCTCAAGATAATAACATCATAACAAAAACATTAATTACTCTATCGACTGACATGTGTGCAAACGACATCATTGCTCCTCCGTCCAAGCTGGCTCCTCCAACTCGTGATTATTACCTACATATAGTATAAAAACACGTCAGTAACAAGTGTTACTGGTCCAGAAAATAAAATAACTATAACAAGCTGGCTATGAGAGCAAACTCTCATATGAAAGAAAACATCATATACTCCACGTGAACACTCTGAAGGGCACTACTGAGGAGCCACTGGGCTGCAGACCCGGTAGCATCCCGAACTTACTGATCTGCTGCTGCTGATGCCGCTCTCGGCATTTTCTTACTTCATTTTCTGGTCTCAAATCCTAAGCCCTCTCCTTACCTCCATATTTCTCCTGGCCTTGAGCACGAAGGCCGAGTACTCTCAGGCAGTCGCCTTTAGTACCCTTTGAACCACAAGTTCGGACATGCGCTGTACTAAACAGTACCCGTAAACCTCCACGTTCTCCGAGTGTGAGGAACTCAAACGCGGAGTTGTCAGGATCCCTCGGGAATGGAACAGTCCACTGGCACTAATCCAGAGCCCGCTTTGACTGTCACGGCATCCGCTGCATGGTACGTGCAGTCAGTTTCTCCATCTCTCGTCTCACTGAAAACTCGATAAAATATATATATATAGGCCTGGGTAAGGGATTTATATAATAGGCCCGAAGGCAACTTGTGGTGGATCTTGTTTTCGAAATCATCCTCGAGGGATCTCATCCTCGAGGGGTTATTAATCCGGAAAACTGTTTGGTTAAATGGCCCGAGTTAAGTGGGATCCAATAAAATGCCACTTAACCCGTCCTGCAAATAATAAAATAAAACATACAATAGAAAGAGCGTAAAACAGAGACGAGTCCTAAACGGACCTGGTAGAAGCTCCAAGCGTGTCATCGCGCCTAGGCGGCGAGCTCCTACTCCGTACCTACACATCAAAACTAAATACTAACGCCCGCTAACTAAATGATGCATCAAACTCAATGAATCACATCACATCAATCATCCATCAAATAACCATCAAAGATCATAAAAAATAATTCTAACTCATCCTATTCATACCAATTTTATTGTATTTTTCCTAAGTTACATCGTGACCTGACTTATCATGCTCAGATTTACTTTACATCATCAAATCACTTAACATTCATTCTCAATTAATTGCATCATGCAATCATCACTTCATTCATACTCATACATTTATCATGACAATTGATCAGTCCTAGCATGTTGTGCTAACATTCATCAATTTTAAATTCTTAACTCAGAGGTAATTATACCTCACGTCATCCGCAATCGACAATGACTAGGGTTTCGTCGCACATCTCGAAGCTTGAATTTGGCACTCATCAGCATCCGAAGTTCGATTAGGATCGTGTAACACCCCAAATCTAGTTCACACTCGTGAACCAAACCGGCATGTTACAGGCCCCGGTTAGGTCGGCTAACCCGAACCTAACTCGTGCGGATCCAATCTCGGCGTCTTAAGATGAAGATCCAACTTGCTATATGTATGTATGAATGCATAAAACCCTAACAAGATACTACATGGATGACATGCAACCAATTTTCACACCAACACAATTACAATCAAAATTAGTAAAAATTCTAAAACGAAAGGGACAGAATTTCCCCTAAAAATGCAATTAGGGGCCACCCTGTCAAAATCATATATTCAAACATATATACGCATAGCAACACTAGCATTCACACAGACTTCTAATCTACTATATTCATCATTCTCTGAACTTTGGGTCCTAACCCATCACACTTTTGCTGCGCTACTCTGATCATTTCATTTCATGTCATTGTCATGCCTCAAATATTTAATCATAACATGTTTATAAAATAACATCATAAACAAAACATTAAACATTCAATCACCCAATGTGTGTGTGCAGAAGACCTTATTGCTCCTCCGTCCTGGCCGGCACATCCATCTCGTGCTTATCACCTACATATATATAGGAAAAACGTCAGTAACAAGTGTTACTGGTCCGAAAAGAAAATAACTATAACAAACTGGCTATGAGAGCAAACTCTCATATGAAAGAAAACAATCATATACTCCACGTGAACACTCTGAAGGGCACTACTGAGGAGCCACTGGGCTGCAGACCCGGTAGCATCCCGAACTTACTGATCTGCTGCTGGTACTGTGCCGCTCTCGACACTTCTTTTTCAGTACTTCTCGTGAAACTTTATCCTAAGCCCTCTCCTTACCTCCATATTTCTCCTGGCCTTGAGCACGAAGGCCGAGTACTCTCAGGCAGTCGCCTTTAGTACCCTTTGAACCACAAGTCCGGACATGCGCTGTACTAAACAGTACCCGTAAACCTCCACGTTCTCCGGGTGTGAGGAACTCAAACGCGGAGTTGTCAGGATCCCTCGGGAATGGAACAGTCCGCTGGCACTAATCCAGAGCCCGCTTTGACTGTCACGGCATCCTCTGCATGGTACGTGCAGTCGATTTCTCCATCTCTCGTCTCACAAAAACGCGAAAACTATATATATATAGGGCTGGGTAGGGAGTTATATAATAGGCCCGAAGGCAACTTTTGGTGGATCTTGTTTTCGAAATCAACCTCGAGGGATCTCATCCTCGAGGGGTTATTAATCCGGAAAATGTTCGGTTAAATGGCCCGAGTTAAGTGGGATCCGATAAAACGCCACTTAACCCGTCCTGCAGACAATAAATTAAACATACAATAGAAAAGATCGTAAAAATCAGAGACGAGTCCTAAACGGACCTGGTAGAAGCTCCAAGCGTGTCATCGCGCCTAGGCGGCGAGCTCCTACTCCGTACCTACACATCAAAACTAAATACTAACGCCCACTAACTACATGATGCATCAAAATCAATGAATCACACACAACACCATCATCATCCATCACAATGACCAATCAAATAATCATAAAAGTAAATAATCCTAACTCGTCCTATTCATACCAATTTTACTGTGTTTTTCTAAGTTATCTCGTGATCACTTATCATGCTGAGACTCGATCTACCTCATTAGATCACTTACTATTCATTCGCAATTACCCAAATCATACAATCATCCCTTTACTCATAATTAGGCATTACTCATGACGGTTAATCAAATCTAGCATACTGTGCTAACATTCATCATGACAACTAGTTAATTCTAGCATGCTATGCTAACAATCATAATCAATTTTAAATAACTCAATCGGAGGTAATTATACCTCACGTTGTCGACAATCGGCGACGGTTAGGGTTCCGTCGCGTGTCTCGGAACTCAAATTCGGCGCTCATCGGCGTCCGAAGCTCGATCGGGCTCGACTGGGTGAGCCCCGCAGAAGATCCGGTGAATTCCAGTGAATTCCGAAATTCCGGTTTTCCGGCAGCTGCCGGCGGTTTTCCGGCAGCTTCCGGTGGTTTTCCGGCGACAATCGTCGGCGGCGTCTACTGGCCGGAAAGTGGTCGTGTTGGGTACCCTCGGAACCGGCTCGGTGAGCCCGACTCATCTACGAGGTCGACGCGGCCAACGGAGGTGGCGGCTCGCCGGAAAATGCATAAAACAGAGCCGGCGGTGATGGTGGCTAGATCCGGCCGGCCACGGCGGCGATGGCCTCCGCTCCGGTCGGGGAAGGTCGCTGGAGGGCTGAGGGTGCTGAGGCGACCGATCGATCGTGGCGGCGCTGGTCGCCGGCGGTCGAATCGGCGACGGAAGCGCAACGTGGGCGCGGTGTCGCGGCGTGGCTTCCTCGCGTCGCGGCGGCCAGATGGGGGCCGGACCTGGTCGGGGCAGCAGGGCGACGTCGTGGCCGGGCTGGGCGGCGTCGATCGGCGGCCAGGCGGCGTCGGCCGTGGCGGCGGTGGCGCGCGAACAGGGGCGGCGCGGTGGCTAGGGTTTGGGCGTGGGGGAGAAAAGGTCAGGGGTGGAGAAGAAAGGGTTGGGTGGCAAACTTGTAATTAAGACTTGACTCGTCTCCGACTCGAGTCAAGTATAATAACTAAGTCGTATTAAATCCTAAAAAAATTCATAAAAATCGGGAAAAATCCCATAAAATCAAACAACACCAAAAAAATCATAATGATATGCTCTAGAACTATCAACCCACCCAAAATGCCCGTAACGCGCCCTAACGCGGTAAACGACCTAAAACTAATTCTACGTTCCATTATGTGAGATCCCTCAGCTTAGTCCCACATCTAATACCTACTGGGAGAAGATCCATACCTACTGGGAGAAGATCCTGTTTATAAGTGGGAATGGACTATAGATCTTTAACTTCCGGGGTACCCATTTTAAAGAAATGACTTAGCCCATTACGTTGCACTTTGGGCTGGGTCGTTACAAATGGTATCAGAGCCGACCTGGTTCCGTGTTAGATGGTGGGATGGACTAGGGACGTTGGCTAGGTTGCCGGTCACGGGCCAAAAAGGTCGTGGGCTGGGGTTAGCAACGGGCCAAGACTAGAAATGTTGGCTAGGCTGCCGGTCACGGGCCAGAAAGGACGTGGGCTGGGGCTAGCAACGGGCCAAGAATAGGCATTTCAGGGACGAAATTTCCTAAGGTGGGTGGATTGTGAGATCCCTCAACTTAGTCCCACATCTAATACCTACTGGGAGAAGATCCTGTTTATAAGTGGGAATGGACTATAGATCTTTAACTTCCGGGGTACCCATTTTAAAGAAATGACTTAGCCCATTACGTTGCACTTTGGGCTGGGTCGTTACAAGTGGTATCAGAACCGACCTGGTTTCGTGTTAGATGGTGGGCTGGATTATGAACGTTGGCTAGGCTGCCAGTCACGGGCCAAAAAGGTCTTGGGTCTGTGGGCTAGCAATGGGCCAAGAATAGGCATTTCGGGGACGAAATTCCCTAAGGTGGGTGGATTGTGAGATCCCTCAGGTTAGTCCCACATCTAATACCTACTGGGAGAAGATCCATACCTACTGGGAGAAGATCCTGTTTATAAGTGGGAATGGACTATAGATCTTTAACTTCTGGGGTACCCATTTTAAAGAAATGACTTAGCCCATTACGTTGCACTTTGGGCTGAGTCGTTACACATTATATATCATAATAAAAAATGAACTGCATACTCTCATATATTCTGATAACTCATTCTTTTCTGCTGTGTTCATGACGTTATCATCATATACTTGGGTACACATGACCCTCATGGCTCATACACGAGACCGGCGTCGGCTCAGTACACGTGTTCTGAAACTGACTCGACTCGAAAATAACGGTCGAACCGACCGGTTTTGAATATAAAACCCTGACTCAAATCGTGGGTTTTACAGATCAACTGGATGAGCTCCATGGAAGATCTGGCAAATTCTAGCAAATCCGGTTTTCCAGAGGGTTTCAGCGGCCTTCCAGCAGCCTCCAGCAATTTTCCGACAACAACCGCCGGTGGCGTCTACTGGCTGGAAAGCAATGGTATTAGGTATCATTGGAACCGGTTCGGCAAGCCCGACGCATCTACGATGTCAAAGTGGCCAACGGAGGCGGTGGCTCGCCGTAAAATGCCTAAAACAGTGGTGCCGGCAATGGGTGACTTGATCTGGCCGGGACGGGCAGAGATAGGTTTCGATCTAGTCAAGGAAGCTCACTGGAGGGTCGAAGGTGCCAAGGCGACCACTGGATCGCGGCGCCGATGGTCGCCAGTGGCGGAATGCGAGCACAATGCGGGCACGGCGCTTGGCGCAGTGATCCGGCGGTCACGGCGGCCAAATGATGGCCGAGACTGGTCGGGACGGCACGACGAAGCCATGGCAGGGCTAAGCGACGACGCCCGGTGGCAAGGCAACGACGGCGCCAGCGGTAGTGGCACCAAACAGTGGAGGCTACTAGGGTTTGGAAGGGGAAAGTGTCGGGGGAGGAGAAGAAATGGTTTGGTGGCAAACTTGTAAATATTACTTGACTCGTCTCCAGCTCAAGTCAAGAATAATAACTAAGTCGTATTAAATCCTTTAAAAAATCGAGAAAATCTCATAAAATCAGACAAATACCAAAACATCATAATGACATGCTCTATAACTAACAACCCATCCAAACTACCAGTTACGCGTTCTAACGTGGTAAACGGCCTAAAACTAAATCTACGATTCACTATATATAAAAATTAAAAAAATAACTGGCATACTCTAATATATCTAATAACTTATTCTGCTATGTCTCATGACGTTATCATCATATACTTGGGTACGTATGACCCTCATAACTCATATATGCGACTGGCATCGGCTTAGTACATGTGTTATGAAACTGATTCGACTCAAAAATAATGGTTAAACCGACCGGTTCTAAATATAAATCCTTGACTTGAATTGTGGGTTTTACAAGTTAGGTCTTAACCCACTTACTATTCTTATTTAGTTTTAATCACATCTTAGAAGAACTGACATATCAATTGAGAACCTTCTAAAAATTCTTTGTGTTTGTATCTCTTACCTTACTCTTATTTGATCTGATTTAATTTATTTATTTATCTCACATCTTATACATAGTTTAACTAGTTTACTAACACAAGATTAATTACAATTTTGCTAATAGATTAGTTGTTGATTTGGAGTTTTATTCATTCTATTCAATTAATACTCAAAATATAATCTCACTTCACATTAATTAAAGAACGGATTTATTTATTTTGAACTTGATTAATCACCTTTGGAATTAAAATTCTACTCCTTTAGGATATTGAACTATTGGACTGAAACAAACCTCACGTTTTGGGGCTATCTAATCTGCAACAAAGCTGGTACCTTACTTAGCTACTCTATAGGCGAAGAAGAAGGCGGATCATCCCAGCGAGGAGCGCTCCTAGCTATCCTGCATGCGCTCAACACTCTTGGCCCCTCCACGAAACTAGTCATCACTGACTGCCTTTCTCTGACATTGAAGCTCCTGCTTCTCCTATTTTGCTGTACCTTAACATGGGCCGGGCGTGACTAAGTAGCCCAGGCCCATTAACTATGTCGTCAAACTTTTGCTCTTTGCGTGGCACGACCCTAATCAATTAACGCTTGGGTCAAAAATTATTACCATTTCATATGCATTTTATCCCGTTATGAAATATACATTTTTTCACATAATAGTAATGATTTTTTATAAAATCACTATCTTTCTTCGTTTTTTCGTTTTCCTTCTGTCACTTAATATAAAAATCAAAATAATTATTTGTTACCATGAGCAAGTTCAAAATGTAGGGTTTATGTGCCTCAAATTTAATAATTTTTTATGACAATTTAGCAGCTTAATAATGAATTTTAAATAGATTACTAATAATACATTTTGTTGGTTAGCTATTTAATTGAACAAAGAAATGTTCACGTGTTTTTATACTTGGACATATAATAGGCTAATCGAATCAGTCACTGATGTTTTTAACGTTAGTTGCACTCCACTGTTCCATGCTCATCCCTATTGATACG
The DNA here is from genome assembly GCA_033002965.1 of Piper betle. NCBI lineage: Eukaryota > Viridiplantae > Streptophyta > Magnoliopsida > Piperales > Piperaceae > Piper > Piper betle. The sequence continues at coordinate 21,408 of JAURVB010004539.1, forward strand.
ACTTCATTTAAATTTGGGTCAAACTCTCACCAAACTTAATTTATATTTACCTCTGGTAACGAATATATATTATTTTTGCAGTAAATGTGCCCATTAAAAAAAGTAGAAAATAGTTGTCCATCTAGATTTGTATAAAATTATACTTTATAAATTTTATTAGAAATAAAAATAATTTTTAAAAAAAACATATTAAGTTTCTAATTAAGTAGACTTGAAAAACACAAATTCCAACTCACTTTATTTCAAATTCTAGCCAAACATCGGGTCTATTTTATTAAATTTAACGTCAAGTCCGTACTTGATCAAACTATGAACAGATCCATCCATTATAATTTTTAGAAATATGAGGTGAACTACCTTGTATAGTTTTAATTTGCATTAGCTACTGCAAGTGATGGCCTGTTATGTACAAAAGTCATCTTGGACTGACATAATTAAGATGAGAAGAGTATTTCCATCCTAAAATTTCAATACAAACATGTAAAATTCAATCTTGTAAGACAAATTATCATCTACTTTTTTGTCCCTAAACAATTTCTATAGACTGAGTTGGGTATTGGGCCCTGTGAGCCCCCAAAATGTATTTGCTATAAGTTTTATGAGTTTTTTAAAATTCAAAAACTAATTTAATGAATAAGGTTTTCTCATTACCCTATATATAGGTTACCAATTACAATATTAGGCCCACATATTATAGTGAAGTTCCATGAGACTTCAATTTAGAGGCAAATCATCATCACATACTAAGTCTATATATTATAATACTAAGTTTATATATTATAGTGAAGTTTCGTGAGACTCCAATTTGGGGGCAAATCGAGACAATACCAAAACCAAAACCAATCAAGCTTTGATATTACTCTTGGCCCCTAAAAATGACTTGTAACAAGTTTTATATGCTAACCACCTTGTTATAGGGAAGTCAACAAGTTTCCTATGCTAGCCACATATTATAGTGAAGTCAACAAGTTTCATATGGTAAACACATGTTATGGGGAAGTTCCACACCAAAACAACTTGTTGAACTTGTAATAAGTTTCGTGAGTTTTTCTTAATACAAAATCCAGTTCAATGAATAAGGTTTTTTCATTAACTTATATAAAAGTCACAAATTACTTTCAAACATGATGTTAGATAAACCTAATATTGAGCACCTTAAATAGTTGGCTTGATGTCAGAATCGCATGAAAATTTTATTTGATTCAAAACATATGTTACAAATTACTTCACTTGGGAAAAAATCCCTTCAATATGTACTAAGCCATATCCTTACTCCACCCCATAATCTTATTCACTCTAGCTCTCATTTTATTTATACCCCGATATCGAATCAAACATTCCCTTTGTAATCATGATATTTTTGTTGTAACTCTAGATATTGTTTAAACAGCTTGGTAATTATCTAGCCACATAAATAACTTTTTAGATTTGTACGTAGACACAATCACGATAAATTCTATGCCTCCAATAAACAGTACAGTCCTAGTCGACAAGGTTCTAAAACTGCAAGAAGGAATTTATACACAAAGTTCACACAGTATGTGATTGCATGCTCGTAACCATGGAATGGAACAAAAAGGATCTAAAACTCAATAAATAACTGATCTTAATTGTTTGAAGAGCGGAGAAAAAAATTTTCAGACTCATTGTTTCAGCCTTGGAGACTGCGGTGTTACTTATTTTGACCTGAAGTCTATTATCTCGCCGTCTTGCCCGAACAGATTGGTATTCCAAACCCTCGTCACCTAGCCATGGAGGCCCCACTGTATGTTGCGGTGAAGATAGAACTTGCAATTGTCTTGCCGACCAGGAGTTGCAATGTGTATTTCTCGAAAAAGTGGTACGATACTTATAGAATCAATGATATCGATCAGATTGATATTAAAATCCGCCCAAGCCTGCAGCCTCGCCTCAACAGATGTACCCGAAAATTGAGTATTATTTTTCTTTGCCGGCTGTTTTCCGATCAACGCCATCTTCCCAAGCCCGCCTTGGTGTCTAAAGCTAAGCCTGCGAAGCAATCAAGAAACCCAAGTCGAGTCCTCGCCGAAGTACGGCGCTGCCGCCTTGCTGTTTGCTACCGTGAAGCCCCTCCGCTACCTTGCTGCTAAGCTACCGTAGAACAGAGACCCCTCCGGTCACGTGAAGTTGCCAAAGAAAATTTTTGCTGCTCATCAAAGTCTTGCTGCGTTTTGCCAATAGCTGAAACGAAGGTTGGTCGCTGCACAAGCCGGGTCTTCGCTGCTTCGAAGTGCTGCTTTGCCTCACCCGAGTTGCTGGTAGAGCCTCACCTCCGCCGGAGCTCCCGGGGCTGTGAAGTTGTTAGCGAGGAAGGGAAGTTTCTGACTGGTCGTGACCGTCGGTCAGCAGCTCTTGCCGTGAGAGGTCCTCTGCTTTGCTACGTGTTACCGGCTACCGAGAGAGCCCTTCTTGCTGGTGCTTGCCGCCATGCTACCGTTGTGAACGTGAAGAATTGCTGAGGAGAATTGCCGGGAATGTTGTGAGGAACGTCGCTGCCACATCGGATTTTAGGAGTTATTGTGGTGATGCCGTAGAGTGCTACTTGGAGTTTCGCTGTATCGCAACCTTCTCGCTGCCAAAGTTGAGAGAAGTTGCCCTCGACCTTGCTTTGGGGCTCTGCCCAGAAAAGGAGGTTTGCTGCCCATCAAGGAGTCACTTTGCCGTAGCTGCAGCCCGCCAAGGACCTGCACCGTAAGAAAAAGTTGTCACAAAACCAAAAAGTAGACTAGCCCCGTGGCTTGCTGCCTTTGGCCAAGTGCAGACTACAACCGAAGTTCAATCGGAGCCCAACTTTCCGGTCGTCGGAGACATCGAAGCCTTGGAGTATTGCTGTCAAGCCACTGTTATTCGCCACCTTTTCCACCGCTGCGTTGTGGAGTAGGAGCGCTAGAACGCTGCTACTTGCCGTGCCGCTGCCACGGAGGTCGAAGCCATTCTACTGGGAGGTGAGCCCACCAGAACAGAAAGGTCCAAGTGGTGTTGTTGTATCGTAATTGTAAAAGACCGACCAGTTGCCGCTTGTTGAGCAGAGATTGCCGGAGTTCCTACGGCCTCGCTTCAAGTGCTGCCGGCATCAACCAGTCGCTGCTATCTCGTCGCCATTACTGGAGGAACAGTTCAGATTCCGGTGTGTTTTTAAAAGAAACAGGAAGAAGGAAGGAGGGCATCAGCCCCTTTTGCTATTGACCACCGGATTCAGCCCACCAGAGTTATGCGCCAAGACCCGATCTGCCACCGTGAAGAACGCCGGAGGCTTGTTGTTGCGGTTCAACGTCAAGGGTCTTACCTTTCTACAGCCTCAAGTCTGGTGGTTGCTTCTCCACGCCTGAGTTCGTCGTCACCCCCATTTTTGTTGCTGTAAAGTGGAGCATTAGCATTGCTAATCTGGATGGCCGTAGAAGTTTGCTTTGAAGCCTGAGTTTTGTTTGCCCGGAATGTTGCCCCCTCATAGCACCATTGATTCCTACCCACATGGCCACTTTGAAGCTTGGATTGAACTTTGCTAGAGCATGTTCCGGATGCTGGAGGAGCCGAGATCTTTGCGTGCGACGTGAAGAACTAAATGAATGAAGGATAAATGGGTTGCATATCTATTTTGCACGAAAATACGCTGTCCAAGCTCATGGTCACATATCAAGTTCTAATCAGATCCACTAATTAACTGCTGCTAGTGTTGGTTTTAGCGGGCCACAAAGAAGTAGAAGTGATCGAAGGAAGAAGAAAAGAGCAAATAGGTCTTGTTACCCGTTATTAGGTTCAATTTACCCACTAATTGACCTATTAGCTTTCTTGGCTTAATCATGTCCATACCATTTGTCTGCCATAACCACTCAGAGGCTAAACCAACCCAAATTTTAGTTGTTCCGAACTAGTCCATAGTTGACTCAGAATTCATCTCATTACTTTCCCTAGTTTGTGTAATAATTTGGTACTTCATGGTTTTCCAAATGCAATAGTGCATCATTGGAGATTTTAAGCCTTTTCAAAGAATAAGTTATGTATGAAGTCGAAAAATTAAAGTAATAAAAATTCTACTAAGTTTTACA
>JAURVB010004541.1:0-12411 GCA_033002965.1 Piper betle
GTACCACTATAGTCCCCACTGCATACTCGGAGAAGACAGCAATGGCAGCAGTCATGCCAATTAGCCAAACCAACGAGCTAGTGAAGCAGACAACTGGCCCATCATCCGACGCTTTATCGTCACTTTCGTCTCCTTCCTGGTCGCGGACGCAGTTTCCAACAATTAATATGCATAGCCATCAGCTTTAAAAAAATGCTATTGTCTTGTCCAGCATTTCAGCGTTGTCATATGTACGTATATAGCTTGCTTAATAAGTGAATGTGACATTGAATTACGAGTAGATATATTCTCCTTATATGGGTGCTAATTGAGCGAGCGAGTCGAGCTCAACATGTATTCGAACTCAGCTCGAATAGTTCGAAACTTGTTCGAACTCGACTCGAGATCGAACAAGTTTTAGACATACATGCTTAAGTTTGACTCGAATATCTTTTATGTGTTTGAGCTCGACTCGAGCTCGAATATACTTAAACTGTTTAATTTTTGTGAGCTTGTTCGCCCAGCTCGTTCGTTAGCTCGAAACCAGCTCGATTAACAGTCAAAAAGTACCTCACTGTTTCAATCAAATGGTATTCATTCACAATGACAACAAACTGAACACCAAGGTAAAGACAATTAACGGTAAAAATCGTCAATTACAGTTCTTAGAAACCCTAGCATATCAAAAGTAGCACACCAAAAAATTCATCATCAATCCGACCACTGCCAAGCAAATTTTCAAGACTTCCAAGCTATATTCGCACATCACAATTTACACATATCACATATTCGCACATCACAATTTGCAGCACACAACAATTAAGTCAACGAAATCCCAAATTAGCAATAAAAAATCCCAAATCCGCACAAAATTTCAATTTGGACATCACAATTTGCACATCATATTAATTAATTAGCACATCATAGATAACAATTCGCACATCACAACATTCAATTCAATAAAAAATCCAAATTTACCCAAATTTTCGTTCGGCCGCCGATTCCACCCGAACTCCTCGCCTTTGCGCTCCACAGACAGGTCGGGCGGAGTTGAGGTCGGACGGCGGTGGCGTGGTCGGAAGGTCGGGCGGAGCTGAGGTCGGACGGCGAAAGCGCGGCAGAGCGAGCGACAGCGAAGCGACGGCGGAGTCGGGGGAGGGGTATGATTTTAGGTTTTTAAAATCCAAATTACCATTTTAACCATGCTTAAATAATTTAATAAAAATCATACCTAGGGTATTTTAGTAATTTATTAAAAACCGATTATGATTTAAATCGGCCGATTCCAAGTTAAATCGGTCGGAATCGGGTGAAATCGCCCGATTCAGAGGCCGATTCGGCCCCGAAATCGGATCGGCACGACACCGATCCGATTTAAATCGGCCGATTCCGAGTCGTGCAACTGGATGGCAGGACGAACTTAATTAAAAGTATTCAAGATGAAAATTGTTGAGTTTTATTTCATTCATTTAAACGCTACGGGTTTTTTTTCATTAAAATCCCTACCTATCTCAGCTTTTCTGTCATAAATCTCAAAAGCTTACCAATTTGTTTTTGAATGCAAATATAATAGCACCCGCATGCTCGGCCGCGTTGCCAACAATGGGCAGCAGGATGATGCTAATGAAGCAAACAGAAATACCCCAGCACTCGGATGCATCCTATTGCCAAGAAAGCAGATTAGTTTCGACGTCAGTTACGAATCAAATGAATAACATAAACAACGATTTGGGGAGTTACCAAAATTGAAACAAGTACCTGTATAGTCCCCACTACGTACTCGGACAAGACGGCAAGGACAGCAGTCATGCCAATTAGCCAAACCAACGAGCTAGTGAAACAGACAACTGGCCCATCGTCCGACGCTTTATCGTCACTTTCGTCTCCTTCCGGGTCACGGACGCAGTTTCCAACAATTAATATGCATAGCCATCAGCCTTAAAAATGCTTTTGTCCTGTCCAGCATTTCAGCGTTGTCATATGTACGTATATAGCTTGCTTAATAAGTGAATGTGACATTGAATTACGAGTAGATATATTCTCCCGAGTTGCCGGCCTGGCATTCATGTCTGGAGGTCTCGAAATTTTTCCATATAATATTTAATAAAATGGGGCGACTTCACTCCTACTGCTGTCGAAATTCATTACGTACCTCGCCTGGTTCAAAGAGCTGCCGGTGGGTTTTAAGTTGGAAGAAGAGATAAGCGATGTAGGCGAGGAGCATGACAATGCTGCTCGCTCTTGACAAGTGCAGAATGGGCTTCGTCGTTTGAGAAACATCAGGTATGGAGTATCTGAACATCAACGGCAGCATGTGACACAGCAAGCCCAGAAGCAGAAGGGCCGAATTCACACCCGCTTGTTTCTGTTGTCCAAAGCAAAATCAGAGAAATCAAGGGAATAACACGTTGTCTGAAATATCAACAGACAATGGACTTTCTATATAGAATGCTGAAAAGAAGAAAGGTTTGAGAGTAATCTTTGCTTACTCTGTCGTGTTTTTGTTCATTTGAGAGGCTGGCAAGACCCCCGCAGAGGAGAGAAGTGCCGAGAACAAGAAGTAGACTGGAAAGAATAGAACCCAGAAGAGAATATTTTACAACATCTATTTTCCCTCTGTACAAAGCAAAGAGTGCGATGATGAGCTCTGTTGCATTCCCGCATGTTGCATTGAGCAAGCCCCCAACTGAATGACACCCACAAACAGTGTTATGATGTTATCTAAGGGAAGACTTTTGCTGGCCAATTTTGGGTTAACAGAAACGATGAGAAGAGAAACTTACCAGTTGGACCAGCGAAAAAAGCAATTTGCCTGTGCAAGAAACAAGAAAGAACAAATTAAGAACGTATGCAAAATGTTCAGGCAGTATGAACGTAACTTTATTTTCTCGAAACTGAACAGTTATATTTGGCAACTGAAAAATACAAATGCAACCTTCTCACATAGCCAATACTTACTCTGTGAGGAAGCTCACTCGTTCAGCCAAAGGTTTCAGCCCAAGCAAGCTCAAAGAAAACGACCATGCCTGCACCCGTATTATCATAAGGGCAGAGAAGCAAAAGGAGCGTTCAATTTAGTTTCATCAGTTATATCATATAAACTGAAGCGAGAGGAACATTTTTCATTATCAACACTTCTAATTAACTTAAAAAACTTATCATACCCTTCCGAAATGCTGACACCGAGCAATAACTGCCAAAGAAAAGGCAGGGAAGAGGATGGAAAGCTTGGTTCCCGACAAAACCTCCTGAAGATTGATTAAAAATTGCCGCAAGAAACCAATTCTCACCCTAGACAACAGAATAAGATCAGACTTCTTTCGGAGTGAAGATGCTGACATGTTATGGGCGGTCCTTCCATGTTTAACTTCCCTGCTGGAACCCTTGAGATTTCCAGCTTCCAGACTTCGAAGTTCATATTTGGAACCCATTGCTGGAATGCACTTCGTTCAGGAACACTTCTGGAGCGTTAGCTGCATGCAGGCGCTAATTTGTTCTTGCATGCCAGCCTGAGCAGCTTGGATTCCCTTTATACCCTATGAAGCGAGAACTTTCCTCGACGCTTCCTATAGTACTTCAGATTCGCTCTTGAAAGGCTCCCTGAGAGATGAAAAATTTCTAACATTGATTGTTTTATAGATCATTTCAATTTCCCAGGATCTTACTAAGGAACAGAATGATTTATTTAGTACCATATGCTTCTTACTTAATTTAATTTACAACAGGATTGAAGCTTGCCAACGATTGTGACCGGTGAAACTTTAAGAGAGGTCTCTTATTAATCAAACAAAATATGGGTTGTGATGGTAGTCATACGATAATGAAAATTTCTACGTATATTTATTATGATCTCAATCAACATTATGACTAGGGTTAATAATTGAGCGAGTCAGCTCGTGAGCATTTAGCGTTCAGCTCGGCTTGACTCGACCCGAAACTCGCCATTTAAATGCTCCCACTCAAACTCGACTCGAGTTCGAATCTTACGAGCCGAGCTTGAGCAAGGTCGTGTTTGACTCGACTCAACTTAACTCGGTAATAATTCAAACTCGACTTATACTCGACTCGTAGCTCGACTAGAACTCGACTTGATAAATAATATAATAACATAGTTTTATATTATATATATATATATATATATATATACAATATAATAACAAAGAAGTGAGATTGTTGAGATAGTAAGTATTTAAGTTGATGGCCTTAAGGTTTTGTGTTCAATCCACTTTGATAGCAATTTTTTAAAGTGAGGTACTTTTGACTTTTAATCAAGCCGGCTTCAAGCTCACGAACGAACTAGGTTCGAGCTAGGGAAAATTAAATAATTTAAGTGTATTTGAGTTCGAGTTGAACTCGAACGCATAAAAGATATTCGAGTCGAACTTGAGCATATATGTTCAAAACTTATTCAATCTCGAGTTGAGCTCAAATGAGTTTCGAACTAATCGAGCAGAGTTCGAACACAAGTTGAGCTCGGCTCGCTGGCTCGATTGGCACCCCTAATTATGACATGGCTAGTGACGAAAATATATTATAATAGTCGTCACAACAAATTCCTTCCTTCTCAATTTTTTACTTAAATGTGTATTAACATAACTATCACGCCCTCGAAGATTAGAAAAAAACTTTGATAAAATAGTTTCACATCCATGAGAGGGAAGAGAGGCGAGAATGAGGTAGTTTGGGAACCTCGAGTCATAACACATTCTAGGGGAATGATGGCCCGTCTTCACAATTTCTTTCACAGCTTTAAGTATATATATTATTTAATATACAGTTTAAAGGGCAATTCGTCATGCAGTTCGAACCCATCTTAATGCAACTCTTTCACATGTTAATAACTGCATGGCTCTGGCCTTCAAAAATGATCACACATTAAGAACCGGCATCTAAAAATCTGTATGCTAAGATCACTACAACTATTATTGTTGGGTTGGTACATAGGTAATTAGGAATTCAACATGCATAGCTATAAACAGGGGTACTGCATTTAGTTAACAAGTCTTACATCCTTCAATTAGTTAATATTATATTCAATTAAACCAATATTTATCGGGATAAAATTTAATATATTAGTTAGGATAGTGCTTACAATATTCAACTTGGTTATTTAGTTTTGAAAAATAACTAAGTACATCAATTTACATTAATTAAATCGAGATATTAAAGGTAATATCAAAGTTGACCCGAGACTAGACCATGTTAAATGATGAGGGTCTATGTAAAAGTAAATTTAAATTAGACTCCTCAGTATAAAAATGAATTATAGGGACGAAAGTTCCTTAATGGAATATAAGATTTCTCAAATAGTTATTATAAGTAGTTCCAAATTTAATACCTACCAAAATAATATCATATGAAAGTAATACTTTAATTGCTAAGTTAAGTAGGTTTTTATTATAATAAAAGAAGGATAATATATTAGTGAAAATAATGTTTAGAATATTCAACTTAATTAATTATTTTGAAGAAATAATTCAACCTGTTACTTTGTACTTATTAATCACCTTGTAAAAAATCAATTAAGTCCTTCAATTTACATTAATTAGGCACAAGCTTTCAGCATGTAAAGAAACCAAAATACCAACACGCTACAGAAAACATTTGGTAAATATTGCACTTCCAAGTCAGTGATCATGAAGCAAAACAAAAATCTTGCGCCTGTGAGTGAAGTCTTATCATCGTCCATATGCAAATCTTTGCCATCAAACGATCCAAACAAAAACTGATAAATTACCATCCCACACAATCCAAATTATAGTTTTAACAGCTTTCAGAGTAGGAAAGTGATGCGAAGCTTCGTATATCGCTGTACGGCAACAAAAAAGTTAGAAATAATTTGGTAAAGACAAGAAACTCACTGAAATCCTGTCAACTCAATTCGTGTGACCCAACGACACCCAACCATACCCTTTTCTGGCGATCGGCATATACCGAACAAGCTAGCAGCTGCAGAGAAGCTTCCCCGTCAACAAACAATTCACTCTGTTTTCCCAATCAACCAGCAACCAGCTGCCACAGTACACAACAAACAAGCGAGATTCAGTTTTTTGACCGGACGACGCAAATTCGAATCCGAAAAACAAGAAAAAATCTACAATGCGCAGTCTACGACTCCGGCCACACAAAACCAAGCATTTGGCTCCAAACGAAGGCAACCGTCCAACGGCCAAATTCTACTGATAAAACAATCACAAATGCAGAAGCCAAGCGAGCACTCTTGGATGTTAGATATAAACATATATATATGTATAATATAAAACTGTATTATTTAAAATTGGTCTAAATTCAATTTATCTATTAAAGTTAAGGTTTATGAGCCATTAATATATGTATAGATTTAATGTGTAGATATTATTTTTGTAATTTTTCTTTTATGATGGATTAAATTGAAATTATGAAAACTAAAGCTATAAATAGGTGGTTATGGTCCCTGAATTCATATCTAATTTTCGTTCTAGCATTCTCATCATCCAAAAATATTGGTCTTGAAAATTAGTATTAAATTTGGAAGATCAAAATCCTAAAGAAGAAAAGAATTAATTTTGTTTTATTGATTTAGGTACGCTTCGGCTATTTAATTTTATTTCTTGATGATTTAATTTAGAAAATATTAAGGTTTTATTGAGATGGTTTTATCATGTGCATAATTTGGTTTAAAATTAAAGTTTTAATAAGGATATTAAAGAAAGTTTTATTTTTTGACAACAAGTGGTATCAGAGCAATTTCATTTTAGATCATTGAGGATTAATTAGATTATCCAATTCCATATCACATCCAAAATCTAAGGATTATGGTCTTCAATCTATTGGGAGTTTCCAAAATTCAATACTATTTATTGTTATTTCGCAAATCAGGATTAAAGGAAAATACAAGAAATTTATATATGGGATATTTATTCTAAAATTAAGGTCCACTTTTGGTAAAATATCAAGTGAGGAAAATAAAGTTACAAAATATAATAATTTCATAAATTTTCATATAAAATACTTTTATAACCTTTTCAGTTTTATGATATTTGAGATTATTAAATTCAAATTATGGTTCAGTTATGATTAATATTTTAAAATTGTATTAAGGACAATAATATGCTACCAAACTATCCTCTTTTGTAGAAATTAATTTATTTTTTAATATTAAAATGGTTGTGGGTATTTGATTCATGTAAAAATTAATCAGTCGAATGAAAAGTTAATATTTGACAGAATTATATATTCATTTGTGGTAATAAATATGAGATAATTATCAAAATTTTATGTGAATAATAAATCGGCCAAAAGGAAGGTTTATTATTTGACAGGTTTTATTATCCATATTTAATTACTACACTAAGAGTATCATTTATAAATTAATATTTATGTCCAAAGACTAAATATTAATGTTATGTTAGGAATCTGTTGATGAGATTAACCATTGTTTGAATTATTAATCTAATTATGTGCATATTATTTTGTTCTATGGATTCAGTTAATCAATCTATTTATATGATTTTTGCCAATATCAATTCAGTTCCAATGCTTAAAGATAATTTTAAGGATTGGAAAGAGAGCATGATGATCGTTCTTGCTTGCATGAATCTTGACTTTGCGTTAAAGACTAAACAACCTGTTTCTCTTACGGACAAGAGTTCCATTGTGGAAAAACTGGACATTGAGAAATGAAAACGTTTAAATTACATGAGTCTTATGATCATGAAGCATGGAATTCCAGAGACCTTTAGGGGCGATGTGTCTAAAAAGGTTATTACAAATATTGAGTTTCTTAATGAAATTGAAAAGCATTTTGTAAAAAATAATAAGGTTTCTTGTTATTTCTTTTGTGGTAAACCTGGACATATGAAGAAGGAATGCACTAAGTATCACACTTAGCGTGTAAAGAAAGGTCTATTTCTTAATTTTATTTTTTCTGAGGTTAATTTAGCTTCAGTACCAATACACACTTGGTGGCTAGATTTGGGTGCTACTACTCACATAAGTGTGTCAATGCTGAGTTGTCTGAGTTGCTGAAAGCCAAATGATGTTGAAAGATTCATCTATGTGGGTGATGGCAAATCAGTTATAGTTGAAGTAATAAGAACTTTAAATTATTATTGAAGACAAGATATTGTTTGGATTTGAAAGAGACAAGTAGTACTGTATTTTAAACGGAATTTAGTTTCTATTTCTATATTGGACAAATCTAATTACTCTTGTTCATTTAGAAATAATAAGTTTAGTCTTTTTAAAATGTAAATATTGTGGGTACGGGTTCCTTATTTTTTTTATGATAATTTATATTCACTTGATACTATTGCATCTTTTAATGAAACTTTGCATGTGGGTTTAATTTGTACAAAAAGAAAATTAACCAATTAAAATTATGTTTTACTCTGGTATAAGAGTTTAGGACACATTTCTAAACAAAGAATTTAATGACTTATACCAAATGGAATTCTTGATTCTCTTAATTTATCAAATCTTCAAGTTTATGCTGAGTACACGAAGGGAAAACAAACAAATATAAGAAGACTATGCACCAATAGATCTTCAAGCGTCTTAGAACAAATACATACGGATATTTGTAGACTATTTCCTACCACTTCTTGGAATGGGCAATAATATTTTATTATGTTCATATATGATTATTCTTATTATAGTTACCTTTATCTTATTCATGAGAAGTCTCAAACATTGGACGTGTTTAATGCATATAAGGTTGAAATTGAGAACCAACTTGACAAAAATATTAAGGCTATCAGATCTGATTGTGGTGGTGAATAGTATGATAGATATGATGGATCAGGTGTACAACGTCCGGGACCATTTGCCAAATTCCTAGAAGAGTGCGGAATTGTCCCACAATACACAATGTCAGGTACTCGTAGCATGAATAGTGTTGCTACAAGATGAAACTGAACTTTAAAAGACATGGTAAGAAATATGATTGCTCATATTACTTTACCTGATTCACTCTAAGGTGAGGCGCTAAAGACAACAATATATCTTCTTAATAAAATACCAACAAAGGTAACAATTAAGACCCTAATGAATTGTGGACTAGAAAACAGCCTAATATTAAGTATTTACACATTTGAGGTTGTCCAGCTAAGGCAAGGCCTTATAGGCCAAATGAAAAGAAACTGAACTCAAGAATAGTTAACAATTATTTTGTTAAGTACTCTAAACGGTTTAGAGGGTATGAGTTTTATGATCCCACAACAAGGTCATTCTTTGAGACGAAAAATGCCCAATTCTTTGAGGATATTGAGTTTTGGGGGGGAATGAAGTTAGAGACTTGAATTTCTTTGAAAAAATCTATTTCTCTTCCCGTGATTGTTCTTGATAATAATCAGGATCATATTCCTGATGTTGTTCAAGAAACAATACTAGAACTCCAAGACAATCATCAATCATCAAGTTATACCTGAAGAGGAAACTCAACAGCCTCAAGGGCAAATGTCATTGAGGAGATCCACAAAAGAAAGGAGAAATGCAATTTCAGTTGATTATATCATCTTTCTCCAAGCATGAGCATAACATTGGAATTATGGAAGATGATCCAATCAACTTTCATTAGAACATGAAGAGTTCTAATTCTCAAAAGTAGATTGATGTCATGAATAAAGAGATGAAGTCCGTAAAAGATAATGACCTGTGGGATCTTGTTTCGTTGTCTAAAGGTGCAAAACCTATTGGTTGTAAATGGATATTTAAAACTAAGAAGGATTTGAAAGGTAATGTAGAAAGATATAAAGCTCGTCTAGTTATAAAGGGTTTTACTCAAAAGGAACACATCAATCATAATGAGACTTTCCCTCCAGTTTTATCGAAGGACTCATTCAGAATAATTATGGCATTAGTGACACATTTTAATCTTGAGTTACATCAGATGTTTGTAAAGAATGTGTTTCTAAATGGCGACATTGATGCAATAATTTATATGGTGCAACCAGAAAACTTTATATGAGGAGATTCAAAGAATATGGTTTACAAATTAAAGAAATCCATCTATAGACTTAAGTAGGATTCTCATCAATGGTATCACAAATTTTATCAAGTTATTTTCTCGTTCGGTTTTGAGATAAATGTGATTTATGATTGTATATACCATAAGTTTAATTGGAGTAAGTATATTTTTCTAGTTTTATATGTTGATGATATATTGCTTGCTAGCAATAATATAGGTTTCTTACACAACACCAAGAGATTTTAATCAAAGAAATTTTAAATGAAAGATCTTAGAAATGCATCTTTTCTATTAGGAATTCAAATCAAGATCGTTCTCGATGTATACTCGGACTATCATAAAAGACCTATAAAGAAAAAGTGCTTAAGAGATTTGGCATACATGGTTGCAAACCAGGAAATACCATTGTTTTTAAAGGAGACAAATTCAGTCTCAATCGATGCTATAAAAATGACATAGAAGGAAAGGAAATGCAAAAGATTCTCTATATTTCGATAATGGGAAGTCTTATGTATGCTCAAGTATGTATGTCATCTAGATATTGGCGTATATTATGTAATCTGGGATTGGATCATTGGAAAGCAGCCAATAAAGTCATGAGGTATCTTTAAAGAATAAAACATTACATGCTTACATATCGGAAGTCAAATCAACTTGATATCATTGGGTATATTGATTCCGATTTTGCTAGATGTCAAGATAGTTGTCAATCCACTTCTGGCTATGTCTACCTGCTTGCTAGAAGAGCTATATCTTGGAGGAGTGCTAAGCAAACACTCATAGCATCTTCCACCAAGGCAACTAAATTCATAGCTTGTTATGAGGCATACAATCATGGGATATGGTTGTGAAATTTTGTCATAGGGTTGTGCATTGTTAATAATATTGAAAGACCACTTAAATTATTTTGTGACAATCAGTCTGTAGTATCATATTCAAATAACAATAAGAGCTCATCTAAATCAAAACATATAGAGATCAAGTTCCTTGTTGTGAAAAAAGAGTTCAGAGTGGTAAAGTTTCAGTAAAGTCTCTATAGAGCATGTTGAGATAATTCCATGGCTACAGATCTATCTTTCATGAGCATGTTTCTCATATGAGTGTAGTATCATTTGATGATATGCTACTTTAGTTGGAGTTTGTTTTGTTGCAATATTTGGTTTATGTTTCACTCTATTTTAGTGATCTCATAAAGTTAGACTAGTTAAGAATAAACATGTTTAGATCAAATTACATGTAATTTTTATGTTACACATCCATACTTGATCTATGTCATTTAATTATGTTGATGTATGTGTTTTGGATGAGTTTAGTTACGATAAATGTAACAAAAATCGCCTTGATCCTATATTAACATTAATTAATGGACAAAATTATTATTTGGAATAATAGTGTACGTTATTTTGGAACTCATAAGGTTATATACAATTATCTTTGTGTATATATAGTCCAAATGAGAGATTGTTGGATGGTTGACATAAATATATACATGAATTTAGAATTGTATCATATGCTATTATTTAAGGTTGGCCTAAATTCAATTTATCTATTAAAGTTAAGATTTATGAGCCATTAATATAAGTATGGATTTAATGTGTAGATATCATTTTTGTAAAAAAAATTTCATGATGGGTTAAATTGAAATTATGAAAACTAAAGTTATAAATAAGGGGTTGTGGTCCCCAAATTCATATTGGTTTGGCTGCTTTGTCAAATATAATTTTATCAGCCCTTTTATTTTTATAATAATAACAAATCAAAAATTATGATAAAATTTTCTTTGCAACCAAACGCCATTTCAGGAAAGTTTGGCTGCCAACTTCACTAAACTTACCCTAAATGTTGGAAATGAGAATGGCCAACTTTCCCATTAAATGATCTCTTATATTTGTTAATTATAGTTAGAGGTGTTCAAATCGAATTATGCATTAGTTTTAATCATTTAACTAAGTATAAACCTAGATTGTTTGGCTTCAAATTCAAGTTGAGGGATTGAGGTCAAGTCGAAGTCAAGTCTTAATGTCTTATATTGATTTTAGATATTGATATTGAATGTTTAACTTTGTAATTATACTGTAAATAGAATAAAAATAATCATAAGATAAAAACTCCAATTATTAAGCCTAAAATAACCCAAGTATATAATGATTTCTAATTTTGAAAAGAAAATATTTTAGTTGAGTGTCTTCTCACATCGTGTAGTGTAAATCGTGAGTTGAATGCTAATTGTAGTAGTCCCATGTTAATTAATTTATCATCATTGTTATATTTGACTATAATTAGTTTTGTTTTAATTGGAGTAAGAACACGTGGGCCCATTTCAATGACTTTGAGAAATGGATTTTCAAGCAAGTGGAAAAATAGAAACAAAAATAAAAGCAGGCTGAACCAGCTTCAATGCAGACCAAGCCGGTTGGGGGACCACTAAACACCATGCTAATCGGACCGGATTTGTTGGAACAAGCAAGGGCCCGCCAAAAACGGCC
>JAURVB010004542.1:0-45295 GCA_033002965.1 Piper betle
CTGCGTGAAAACGCAGCGCACTGGCCGGTTTCCCGCCCCAACGAAAATACCCCCCCCCCCCCCCGTCGACGAAACTTCCCGCTTCCCGCCCGCCCAGCCGTTCCCGCCGCTCGTCGTTGCTATTAAGAGGCCCGCCACCGACCCGTCCAACCCATCCTCCGCCGCCCCCCACCCCGCCGTTCCCCGCCCCCTGCCCCCCCTTTCCTTCCCTCCCCTCTTTCTCACGAAAACCCGCCGCCCTTGCCCCGCCGCCGCCGCCGCGGGGCCCCTCCGCCCGGCCCAGGCCCCTGCCCCCCCCCCCGTCGCCGCCCCCCAGCCCCGCGCCGTCCACCGTCGTCCCCGGCCCCTGCCCCCCCCATCTCCTTCCCTCCCCTGTTCTCACAAAACCCGCCGCCCTTTCCCCGCCGCCGCCGCCGCGGGCCCCCCGCCCCGCCCCGGCCCAGGCCCCTGCCCCCCTGTCGCCGCCCCCGGCCCCCGCGCCGTGCCCCGCATCCCGCCCCTGCCAATCCTCCATCCCCTGTCTCCCCGCCCCTGTCGCACCCCGCTCCCGCCCCCGCCGCCGTCTGCCGCCTGCTGCCCCCCACCGGTCCAGCCCCCTGCCCTCACCCTCGCCGTACCCCGGCCCCCGCGCTCTAACCCGCCTCCCGCCCCCTGCCGCTCCTCCCTCCCCTGCCTCCCCGCCCCTGCCGTCCCTCCCTCCACTGCCCTTCCCACATTTGCCGCCGCGCCCCCCACTGCCCCTTGCCGCGCCCGTCGCCGCCCTGCGCCCGCATCCGCCCGCGCACCCACTGACCCTTGCCCCGCCCCTCGCCGCCCTGCGCCACCATCCGCGCGCGGCCCCCCTGCCACACCTGCGACACTGCAATAACCCGCCGCGGTCGTCCCGACTCGGGTCATAACAAAATTGACTCGGTCACGCGCGAATTTGCCAGTTTTGAACGGTAAAGTTAAATTTTTTTTTCTGGCTTCTGTGGCATATATTTAAATTTGACGGTAAATTTATATTTTTCAGGTCATAGGGAGTCGAGGTCGCCAAAATTACATCTTTCAGAATACGAAAATCAGGTTAGAGTTAAGTCTTTAAAAATATTTTGACTTAATTAAAGCATGTTTATTACGCTTATTTTAATTGAAAATAATCTTAGATTTTATAAATTTTTTATTTTTTTAAGAATGGACAAGCTTGAAGATAAAGCATACGAGGAAGAAGATATAAGCAAAAATAATACAACAATTTATCCTATTATAGAAGATGAGTTCAAACCGAAGGTTGGGATGCAATTTGATTGTTTGGACGATGCACTCGATTTATACAGTAGGTATTCAAAAATGGCCGGTTTTGGTATACGTAAACATAGTACAAACTATCATAAGAGAACAAAAGAGTTATGGTCGCAAGCATTCGTGTGTTCTAAAGAAGGTCATTTCAGAGAAGATGAGCGAAAAAGAGAAATATCTGACAAAGGAAAAAAAGAACTCATCCTATAATAAGAGAAGGTTGTCAAGCACGCATGAGGGTAACTAAGAATAAAGAGGGCACATGGAATGTCATGTTTTTCGAAGAAGGACATAGTCATGCACTCCTTACACCATCAAAAATTCAATTTCTCAGGGCACATAGGCATGTTACAAGTGTGCACCGAAACTTGATTGACCAATTCGGAGAGGCTAACATCAAAACTTCTCAACTAATGTCTGTGCTAGAAATTGAAGCAGGTGGGGCAGAAAATATTGGTTGTACAGAGATAGATATTAGAAATGTGCAGACAAAATATAGAAAGGAGATAAAGGAAATTGATGCCCAATTACTGATGGAACACTTCGAGGAAATGAAAGAAATGAATAACTCCTTTTTTTATTGCTATGAATTGGATGATGAGGGCAGATTAAAACATTGTTTTTGGGCGGATGGAATTGCAAGGAAAAATTATCAGCTATACTCAGATGTGATTATTTTTGATACAACATATAATACAAATAAATATTCACTTGTTTTTGCCCCATTCACCGGAGTTAACAATCACAGGCAAACAATTACATTTGGATGTGCATTTTTGTGTAATGAGAAGACAGAATCGTTTGTGTGGCTTTTTGAAACATTTTTAAAATGCATGGATGGAAGGCATCCCGGGGCAATTGTTACTGACCAAGATCCGGCAATGGATAAAGCAATTAAATTGATATTTCCTTCAACATATCATCGTCTTTGCATTTGGCATATCCTTAAGAAGGAGACTGAAAAATTAGGTGCAATTGCTCACATGAAGGAGTTTTATGAGCCATTCCACAGTTTAATTTATGGTGCGGAAAACGAAGAAGTCTTTGAATCACAATGGAGTGCACTAATGAAAGACAATTGTGTAGTGGGAAATGAGTGGTTAAAATCTATATATGCAATTCGTCATGCTTGGGTGCCAGTGTATAGTAAAGGTATATTTTTAGCTGGTATAAGAAGTTCACAACGAAGTGAATCCCAAAACTCATTTTACTCAAGGTATGTGAACAAAAAAAATAGCCTCATTGAGTTTATACATAGATATGAGAGAGCTATCAAAAGACAGAGATTGAACGAGGCAAAAGAAGCATATGAAAATACATATAAAAGCCCTAAATTGGTCACCCCATTCAATATGGAATGTACGATGGCAAAAGTTTATACTCGAAAAGTGTTTTATAAGTTTCAAGAAGAACTACAATACAGTATGGCTTGTTGCTCATCTCATAAAAAATTAGATGGGGAGGATGTTGAACAGTATGATGTAACATGTTGTAGAAATAGTAAAGGCTTGGTTTCACATGTTATTTACAAAGGAGCTAATAGGAGATGCACGTGTAGTTGTCAGCTTTTAGAAAGTGAAGGTTTGCCCTGTAGACATTTGCTATATGTACTTAGATTGAATGAGGGGGATATTTTTCCTGAAATGTATATCATGAAGAGATGGACAATTGACATAGCAAAGGAAGTTGTTTTTGATGGTGAGGGAGTGGAACTTCATGGTGATTGTCAGAAAACGTTATTCTCAAATTGGGGAGAATTGCACTGTATATTTAATCGATGGGCCAAAAAGGCATATTCGTCATCTGAAAAGTTTGAACTCGCCAAGCAAAAATTGTTGGAGATAGAAAAATTGGTAGAAGATGTGGTAGATGATCGGCATCATGGAATACAACTACATCATGGAATACAAGTCCATCCACCTGCACAATCAAAGACAAAAGGAAGTGGTAAAAGATGGAAGAGTGGTAAAGAACTTGCACTGGACCATTTGGGAAAAGATAGGTTGTGCCATGGTTGTAATCAACGGGGAGTTGGGCATGATAAACGCACTTGCCCTGCAATTGTATCACGGTAATGTTGCCTAAGAAACCCTTCTTTTGATGTTTGTTATATATATATATATATTTTTGTGATTATTTTCCATGTTTTGTTTTTAAATATATAGGCAAAAATTTGTTCCATCTGAAAGTGGAGTCGTGGAGGCTATTCAGGGGTGTCGGCGGAGCGATGGCGATTGTCAAAGCAGTGATGCACTATGATAGCTCCGAATTTGTAACTTGTTATCATGAAATGTTATTTGCTTTAGTCAAATTTCATACTTTTGTAACTTGTAAGTTTGTACTTGTAACTTGTTATCATGAAATGTTATTTCATGCTTTAATCAAATTTCAATCTCGACTTAAGTTAATATTACAAATGGTCGGCGGTGACGGGCAAGAGGGGTGGTCGGCGGGGATGGGCGAGGTCGCCGGCGGTGAGGTGGCGCGGGAAACAGAGGGGGTGAGAAACAGGGGAGGGTAATATGGTAATAAAAATTTTACTCGCTCACATTCGAGCCAAATTTTTATTACAAAATAAATTTAAAAAAAATAAAATAATTTCATGATAAAAATTTAACTCGGAATCTACTCCGAGTCATAACTCGAGTTAATACTATGAAATAAATTTTAAAAAATATAAAATAATTTTGAAATATAAAATAAATTTAAAAAACACTTGACTCGGTCACCCCCGCTCGAGTCAAGTTTTTATGACATTATTTTATTTTTTAAAATTTATTTTGTAATATTAACTCGCGTTCGCCAACATTGTCGCCGCCTCGGGGCTGGATGGTCCTCCTGGGAAATATGCGGCGCCGGTCTTGTGTGGGACAGAATAAAGTTTTTATTACAAAATTATTTTATTTTTTAAATTTATTTCGTAATATTGAATTGATCTCGTGCGAGATCGAATCAAATATTTATTATAAAAAATTTTTACATTTTTATTTATTTCGTAATATTGACTCGATCTCGTGCGAGATCGAATCAAGTATTTATTATAAAAAAATTTTATTTTTTTAATTTATTTCGTAATATTGAATCGATCTCGTGCGAGATCGAATCAAATATTTATTATAAAAAATTTTTATTTTTTTTATTTATTTCGTAATATTGACTCGCTCTCGTGCGAGATCGAATCAAGTATTTATTATAAAAAAATTTTATTTTTTTAATTTATTTCGTAATATTAACTCGATCTCGTGCGAGATTAAATCAAGTATTTATTAAAAAAAATAATTTTTTAAATTTATTTCGTAATATTAACTCGAGTCGGGGACCGAGTAAAGTTTTTATTACGTTTTTACCCTCCCCTGTTCCATCCCGCTCTCTCTCGCCGGGCCACCCGACGGCCGGCGACCTCGCCGCCGGCCACCCGCGGGCGGGGGGGCGGGCGGGGGTTGGGGCGGATGCTGCGGCCGCCGACGGGGGCAAAGGCAGCGGGGCAGTGACTGGGGTAGGCCAGGGGGCTGGGGCGGCCAGCGGGGGCGGGGCAGGGGAGGCCGGCGGTGCGGGGGCAGGGGCGCAGCGGCGGGGCGGAGGCAGGGGCGGCCTGCGGTGCGGGGGCGGGGGCTGGGGCGGCCGGCGGGGGCTGGGGCGGCCGGCGGGCTGTGCGGGGGCAGGGGCGGGGCAGGGCTGGGCGGGGGCAGGGGAAGCCGGCAGGGGCAGGGGCAGCGGCGGGGCGGGGGCAAGGGCGGGGGCGGGGGCGGCCGGCGGGACGGGGGCACGGGGCGGCGGCGGGCGGGGGCCGATGGCCGCCGGCGGGGGCAGTGACAGGAGAGCTGAAAGTGGGGGGTGGGGGGGGGGGGGTTGGGGTGAATTAGATCTAACAGTACACAATAGGCAGCGCATAGTAGCGCTGCCATATATATATATATATATATATATATATATAGATAATGAATGGGTTTGATTTAGGTAATCCCCGTTCCTCGTAGGCACGAGCAGGACGAGAGACGGAAGTGAGAATGGGCGGCAATTCGCACAAGGAAGAAGAAGCAGCTACTTCCGATGAGGACAACTCCGGCGGCTCACCCGTCCCCAATCCTTTTTCCGAGGGCGAGAGGGTCCTCATCGACCACGTCGTTCAACTCTACGAAGCCAGGGTTCTTCACCCTACCCTTTCTCCCTCTCCCTCACCCATTGCTCTCTCTCTCTCTCTCTCTCTCTCTTCCCACCTTGAATTTCTTTACATAAAACGGAACGATGTTGTTGTTGTGAGGATTGGGCGGGAAATGTAATCTTGAGGATCGGATTTTTTTTTTAGCATAGTAGTGAAAATTTTGCTAGGCTGTGCAAGGGTTTTGGTTCTTATGTTCTGAAAGGTATGTTGAGCTAGTATGTGCTCTGTAGCCCAATACTGGTAGGACTGTTCCGGAAAGAACAGGTGGAGACAAAGTGTTGTGAGAGTTGGAATTATTTTGCTCGGTGATAAATGTGGTTACTTGGTTGATTTAGATGTTTAGGCTTTATCACAGATCTTGCCAATTGTGTTGTACTTTCTTCATTTTTTATTTTTAAAAGTTTTCGTCTATAACACTTAATATATGCGTGAGTAAAAATGTCTTCTAGGTTTATAAGATTGTGATATTTTAAACATCTTGTCAATGGCCCTTCCTCCTGTATATTTTGTGTCTTTTATCGCTTAGGTGGGTTCTTACTTGTTCTAAAGGTTATGAAAATCGAGCTTCGCAGAAATGGATGGAGACTTCTTGTCCATTATCTGGTAGGTTCTCTTCTACCTTGTTTTATGTTGTGTATGCGGGACGGGAAGTATTTGCCACTTCTAATCAATGCCTTCTATCTGGTTTTTCAGGGGTGGAGCAAATCGTACGTTTATGATCTCCCTTCTTCTATGCATTGTTTTAAAATCATGTCGATTCAGTGTAAATTCTTTGCTAATTAGTAGCTCAAAATTGTGGTGTGATCATGTTTCCATTGTTTATGGATTTTGTGTGGCAAATTTTATGTTTATTATTACTGCTAAAACTTGACATCTATGGAGGTTTGTAGAGTATGTGAAGCTGATGGAAACCTGACATTTGCATAGCTTAATGACTTTTACAAATATTAGGGAGTTCTATGTCATTTCTCGGATTTAGGGGTTTGTTTTCTGATTTTGCCATATTTTAAATTATAACTTTAAGCTCAATGACATTAGAGTTGGTCTGTTTGTGTTAGCCTGTAAAATTTGGATCTTGTCAGTATGGAGATAGCTAATGAAAATTATTTCTTGGTGAACTCTGTGTGTTCCCAAAATTTAGTTGGATTTTATTTTTTTAGATTACTTTGTTGTTCGTGGATCAATCTCCTCATGTTTCTCATCTCCATCATTCTCCATCCGTCCCTTTCTGTGCCGTATTAACATTCTAGCCTCTATTTCCTTAAATGTTTAAAATTTGAATTTTGTAAGCAATCAAAATATGTGGCTCCAAGCTTTTTGTGTAGGATTTGAAATTTGAATGGTGTTTGACTACTTTTATCTTGATTTGAATGACTTTGATGTTGTTAGAAGAGATTGATTTGTTGCTATACTTTTAGGGATCACAAGTTTGATCTTGTGCTGATCCATTTGCAATGTATCCGCTATAAACATACATGAAAGTAACAGGTCTAAATCAGCTTGGTTTGACCATTTTCCTTTTCTATATACTTCATTTTTACTCTGTCTCGTTCTACACTATTGAATTGAATTCTAATTTATAAAAATTTCAACAATTCTATTATCTGAAACACTGTTTTTTTCTATGATTGTTAAATATATTTAAATATACTTAATTAGATTTAGATTTAAGTTTATGATCCAGAAAAATAGCGAAAATGAGATCTAAGCTCTCAACCACAAATATCATGTCAATGACGATGGTGTTTTTACTTCTGTTGAAAATATTTATTTGGTTTCACATATTAATTTTAAAATCTAGTCACTGCCTAGTCATAAATAGTAGAGTTTCTGTTGTGGTTCAAGTATCAGAATATCATACAGTGCACCTCTAGATGTACCTAATGGGTGTTGCAACTTCTAATAGAAATCAATTTAAAAAAAAAATCTGATAAAAAGCCAAATGAAATTACATGACTTTTGCTTATTTTATTTCATGGAGTTTCCCTTTAGTTAATCTGGAGTTGAAGCTACATATTAAGTTCATGAATCAAAGGTCTCATTTGCTGACGGAATTGTTGTAAGAATGGATTTACAGCACAGCTTTCTGTTTGTTGCTGATCTCATAGTTGTTTTTTTGTTCTTTTGTAATTTGTCAACAGTTGGGATGAATGGGTCACTCTTGATCGAACAATGAAGCTTACAGAAGAGAATGTTAAGAAGATGAATGAATTGTTAGAAAAATCTCAGATTCTAGAAAAGAATACCAAGGGAGGGCGTGGAACTCTGAATAAGCCAAAACCCTCTAATGGTTTTTTGAAATTTATATTGAATTTTTTGTGTAAATTTTTTTGCTGTTTCACGTGAAGTAGTAATATTTTTCCTATTCAAAATGTGCAGATAACAAAATTGATAAAGAAGACATAAGGCACTATGGTTAGTAAAAATATTCTTTATTCTTCTTCTTCTTTTTATTTATTTATTTTATTTTTTGTGTGTGTAAGTGGTAACTTGCATACTGCTCTTGGTATAATCAATGTCAACACTACTTGCTGCCATACTAAACTCACTTTTTTGAAGATGTTCACGTAATGTGCTTTGTGGTTAGGAGGAAGAAGCAAGAAGAGAAAGCATGATTCTGGTGCTGAGGTACATTTTGCATTCCCAAATATGACGGAATATTTCCTGTTAGATTGCCTTTGCAATGTTTCTTCACTTACTGTATGCTGATTTTTTGTTTGTCGGATGAGATAACAAATTCTCTTTTTGGTTTGAATGAGCAGGATAAAGATGCAGAATCTGCTGAGAAGCTTGTGAAAATTCAGTTTCCTCCAACTCTTAAGAAACAGCTGGTTGATGATTGGGAATGTGTTACTCAACTTGGTAAGGTATATTTGTTGCTAAATTCATCTGTTGATCTCTTTTTCACTGATTTGAGAAGCCACACTGATCAAAGCCTGTAATTGCTTGTCTTTTTGTAGCTTGTGAGGCTTCCTCGTAATCCAAATATTGATGACATATTGAAGAGATATCTTGACTACAGGGTGAAGAAGGATAATACGTAAGCCTTTTCTTGATTTAAACCCATCTTTCTAATGTGGCAATTTTGTCATCCGACCTTATTCTCCTGTAGTCGTTAGCCTTGTGATGGGATTGATCATAGTATGCAGTTTCTTAGTATATTAAGTGGGAGCTAAATTTTTTGGAACTTTGTTTATTAAACTGTCGAGCATTTAGTTTTTCTTGTGTTGCAAACGAATCCATTTATCAAATCCATCAGTTGGCTTCAAGAACGGCAGTTTTTTTGTTTATGTCTGTACAAACAAGGCCCCCAGATATGTTGCCATTTACTTTTTCTGAGAATTTAATAATTGTATCTATGTTCTCTGAAAAGCATATGCTGTCAATTAATTTTCAGGTTTCAAGAACTGCTGCTTTTTATTATGTTTGTGCTAATGTTCTTTAGGGGGTTCCTACAGTCGAAGTGCCAACTTTTGTAAAAAAATTTCTCGTACAGATATCCATACAAATGAGGCCCTGCAATATGCTGTCATTTACTTCCTCTGAAAAGTTAATTATTTTCTATCTATGATTTCTTTAGCTTCGGGATAAACGAAAATTGTTTCTGTTATTTTGCAGAATAGCTGAAGGAGTAGGAGAAATTCTTAAAGGACTTCGTGAATACTTTGACAAAGCGCTACCGGCAATGCTTTTATATAAAAAGGAGCGACAGCAATATCAGGAAGTAGTAAAGGATAATATATCTCCTTCAACTGTTTATGGTGCTGAACACCTACTACGCTTGTTTGGTATGATTGAACCCAACTATTTAGTGTGATTTTTATTTAGTTTTTTTTTAAAGTTTCCTTTTTCCTAAAGTGAATATATTTAATGTAAAGAATATTTTTATTCATCGTTGAACATGGAATCAAAGGACAGAGACGATATTACTGCCCTTCTATTTTAATGGATAAAAGAAGAGTTGGTTAAATTGTCCTACTGATAGCTAGTGTTGAATTCTTTTAACATTTTTTTTCTTATTGTTCCCAGTTAAATTGCCAGAGTTGTTGGCGTACGTTAACATGGAGGAGGAGGCTTTGACACGATTACAGCAAAGATTACTTGATTTTCTCAGGTAACAGTTTGTTCAGTGAATTCTAGCATATTATGATAGTCCGTTGCATATTGGGTGATCATTTTTGAGAAGATGTCGTGGTTTGCACACTTACTTTACCTGTACTTTGGTTTCTTTCCTTTCTTTTTTTTTCTTTTCTTTTCTTTTTGAAGCACTCTGATCATTATGCTTTTCACCAAAAACTGTCTATTTGGCTTCAGATTTTAACAGTTCATTTATCACTTTTACACATTTCTAATTTATTCATTCATTTAGCGGAAGTGGTCAATGTAGTAGCCATGTGGCACTGTTATAATACCCTTTTTGCTTGAGACTTAAGAGGCTTTCTTGTTTTATTAAAACATTTTTTTCATAGGTACCTGCAGAAAAATCAACCAACGTTTTTCGTTGCATCATATGATGAATCAGTTTGTGTCAAGGAAAGTGAGGAAGAGCAAAGCAGTTGATGTGTACTATCAAAGAAAAAGAAAGATTTTCTTTAGCTGCCAATCTGTGTAGTTTGAGCCTTTTAACGTGAATTTTTTGGAGCCAAGTTGTCCTTTAATTTCAACATTAATGTAATGATCTAGAACAACTGGAGAAATTTGCAAGTTTATTTCATGCTGAAAACGTTTGAAACATTTTTTAATGTAAATTTAAATATTTAATATCACAAGTAAAAATGCGTCATGAAAGTCTTTGCAATGGGGCTACGGCAGTCCAGCCGTGACGGAGCTTCTGAGGTGTTTGTGATAGGTTTAATTGCAAGTATAATTATTTGACTCGAGTATAATAATGGCAGAAATTCACTCTTATATTGTTTGCATCAAATACGGTTTACAAGGTTGTCTTGGGTGAGCTCAGGTTGTTTGTTTGTCTCTGTTTTTAAAAAATAAAAAATAATAATAGAAAGCGAGATTGGGTGAGCTCTGTTGGTAATGGTGGTTATTTGTCTCGCTACTTCGCTGACAAAGAAAGGGAGCGCAGTAAGAGCGGAATGATACACATACAGATCATGGTAGTGCGTTTGCTGTCGGCACAGCCAGACTCGGAACTGTGGACTCTAGCTTTCAACTAGAAACATGCCAATCTTCATTCTCAATTGATTCATCTCTTTGTGACTATAAAATCATCTTTCGGTTTCAATCTTTCTTTCAGTAAAAATTTGATCTTTCCATTCAATAACAAACTAATGTTTAACAATATTTTAGAAGGAAGTTTACATTTTATATGATCTACTAAAATAAGATGACAATAGAACACCCTCTGTATGAGTTAATCATACGAGTTAATAAGCATTTTCCCTGTTTTTGATGGCATTGAGTCAGCAATAAAGAAGGATTATCCAAAAACCTATATAATAAGAAAATCATCTGAACATGGATGTGCAGTAGAGGACAAATTTGATAAATTAATAGAAGGATAGAAAGATGATGAGAAGGAACCGCACAATTCCTATGCTCCATATGAAGATGAAGGTTTAGAATTTCTTACTTTAAAACCAAATGCAGGCTTGCAGATGGGACTTGGAGGTTTATTTTTTGACAGGGTCTTGGAGGTTTATTGAGGAAGAAAGCAGTAAGGAATTTGGAGATGGTGGATGACAAGCAGATGGTTCATTGGCACGAAAGTAGAGATGGTCCAAGTTGAATGCCAATTTTTTGGTCTGCTTGGTTTGGTACTTATCAATGTTATCATCATATACGTAAATCGGATCCTTGTCTCAACTTTCACCCATCCCGCTCAACCTATTTATCCTTTCCATTCAACTTTATTTGGAACCTCAATCGAAGCAAAATGTAGAAACTTGCTAGCAGCTACCCTCATTACCGCCGCCGTTCCTATTTAGAGAAATAACTTTTGATCTGTTGTCTTAATTTTTGACGGATGATGAGGGTGTTTATATTAGAGGAAGGAAACAATGTGAGTCGATAGGATGGTAGTCATAATGTCAGTGTTTAATGTTTTAGCTTTCTCTACAAATCATTGATATGAGGCAACCAGCTTCTGAATATAAATATATTACACTTCAAGAGGAGATGTACACACGTTATGTTCTTATTCTCGGAATGTAAAAACAAGCCCCGCGCTGCTGCACTTTTCACATCATCGGGGTGCAACATTTTTCGCATGGTATGGTGCCACCAATGACACAAAAATTTACTGGAGTATTTTATTGCTACGTTCCAAGCACGTCTTCAAGGACAAACAAAAGAATAAATATGAGTACAAGATGATCAGGATGAAAAGAATAAATAAAGGGCATCGAGAAAAAGGAAGAAGGAAGGAAAGAGACGGAACCAAGAATTAAGAAATGGAAAGGAATAAAAGAGTCGTAAAAAGTACATTGTACTGGCTTGGTTTGAAGTTCCAAACAGTTTATAAAAGAAAATTAGGTTGGGCTGGAATTAGATGGGTTAAAGTCGAATCAGCTACCACAGCAGAAATTATTAAATGATGGGTGTGTTTGCTTCGAGAGAAAATGAAAGAATGAAAACGAAAAGAGGAATCGTGTTGGATTAGAAGAAAACCTTGTGAGAAAGAAAATAGATTTCCCCCGTGTAGATCCCTTAGGAAGAGATCTCTACAATTTAATTTTTATAAAATATATATATAAAAAGTCGTCGGGCCTAAGTCAATGGATGAAATTCTCTCTTTCTGTACAACCAAATGCATTCTAAAAATTTAATAAAAAATCTACTTTTCATTACTATCCAACAGACCCTTCTTTAAGGTGGGATCCCATTCCCATGTATCCCATGTATGATAATAAGCTCTCCAAATCACTTGGACCAGAAATTGGGAGTGGTCCATCGAAAATGACGACACAGTAACAGACTTGCAGCAATCAGGAAAGTAACCCCATTTGCTTGCTTCTTGTGAAAATATTTCACAACAAACAAACATGGCTTTACAGAAATAAACTCTGCTAGCACATCGTTTTTCACTGAAAAACGATGGGTTTGGAATCACATCCAAATTTGCAATACAATATTCAGCATTAGCAATCATGTCTCTGTTACTTGTGTACTTTTGCAGTCTCTGTTGTCCTTCCTGCCAAGCTTCCAATTCCATCGCTCCTATCGGACCGGTATATTTAATTTCCTTCTTTTTATCAATTTGATTTGTTTACTTCGCCGGAATCATAGCCGGTATATACATTTCTTTCTTGTTTACCGCTCGTTTTTTCTCTCGGAAAGACGCAACTATCCTTGGCATTCAGATGAAAGCTAACCACGATTGAAAATAAATCGACGATATATTCCTTCTCAACTTATTTTCTTCTTCCATTATTTCCACAGCAAAAATCTCGTGAAGATATTGGGACTTGGCAAATCCACAGAAAAAATCTCGTGAAGATATAGGGAAGTGAACATATTGGACTTCGCAAATATGTTCCGAAATCAATCATCTCCCGGTAGCATCGTTTGATCTCTAACATTGCGAATTGTTTCACATGACAAAAAAATAGTTCACCCGGAGCTGGTCCAACTAATGGAGGCAAGGTCACAACGTAACCATCCGTCCAACCTGCATACTTCCAACAACAAGCAAACCAAAAAGTCGTCGCTTAGAAGATGAGAGTTGGATCAATGGCAGCTTGAACAAATACAAGCGAAGGCCTTCTAGAAAGAGTCGTGCTTCGCCATTCTTACGAAAAGCTAGAGCTACACAATAATAAGGGCAAAATAGGAAAAAGAATGAAAAGGGCAGGTAAAATGGGGCAAAAAAAATTCCCTGTATGTTTCCTGCCTGGACGTCCCAACAAGCAGACAGTAGATGCGGATTAATCTTCTTGCCCATGCCAACGTCACTGCTCTCGTCCACTGTAAATTCAACCTTGGTTGGCTGCCCCGTGTTTTCCACCACCACACTGCTCAATCCCAATCAAGTAGACCCGTCGGATTTTGCACTTTGTCATTTTGTTGATGCACCAACTCGTCCTTTTGTTTTATTTACCAACTCGTTGTGCATGGAGTGGGGGCTCATCCTATGAATTGAGTTAAATTTTGTCTAATTTAAATTTGATTTGAGTCAGAATAATAAATATTAGAGTTGATTTTAATTTGAGTGAAAGTGACGGGCTTGAGTTCAAAATAGCTTAATTTGTATTTAATGATGTATTTTATTGTATAATTTATATAAAAATTTAATTTATGATTTAAATATTTTAACTTTAACATAATTATGCAAAAAGATAATTTAATTGTGTATATTTTTATTTGAATTATTTTTATATAATAATATTTTATAATTTAATTGTATTTATATTAAAAATTATTACTATGAGACATTGCAAGTTAACGATCGGAGACCCTGACTACCAACAACATGTATAAATCCACCATTTTTCTTGGATCTCTACGACGACAGGCACCGTTCATCTCTTCGAGAGGTAAGATTAAGTAAGAGGATCCTATAGTTTGATGGAGGAGAAGAAGCAAGTAGGAGTAGGATTAGTACAGCATGTCCTACTGGTTTGTTTCCCAGGTCAAGGACATATAAACCCCTGCCTCAGATTGGCAAAGGCCATTGCCTCCAAGGGCCTCTTGGTCACCTTCTCATCCAACCAAAGCACCGGAAACCTGATGAACAAGGCCACCGGCAATCCCACCGGCGACCTCTTGCCCATCGGCGACGGTCACCTCCGCTTTGAGTTCTTCGACGACGGCGCCGACCTCGCTGCGGACGGTTTGGATGCCATCATGCACAAGCTCGAGACCGCCGGCCCCGCCGCCCTGGAGGCGCTGATCCGCCGGCAGGCAGACGCCGGCCGCCCCGTCTCCTGCGTCGTCAACAACCCCGTCCTGCCGTGGGTGGTGGATGTCGCCATGGGGATGGGCATCAAGTGGTCGCTCCTCTGGGTGCAATCCGCCGCCGTCTTGTCCGCCTATTGCCACTACTCCCGCTTCCCGGAGCTGTTCCCGGCGACCGACGAGGGGTGGGACGGCTTCGAGGTGACCCTCCCTGGCCTGCCGCCGCTCAAAAGCAGAGGACTTGCCCAGCTTCTTGCTCCCCTCCAACCCCTACAAGTGCCTAACCAAGTCGTTGCTCCTACAAATGGAGAAGCTCTCCACCGCCTCATACGTGCTAATGGAGTCCTTCGTGGAGCTCGAGCGCCAAGCCATAGAGTCCACCGCCGCCCTCCTCCGACCAACCCTCCTCCCGGTCGGCCCGCTCGCCAAACTAGCCGGGGAAGGCGACCCCGCCGCCGTCCGTGGCGACATGTGGAAGAGGACGGAGGAATCGGTCGACTGGTTGGACGGCTGCCCGCCGGCCTCTGTCCTCTACGTCTCCGTCGGCAGCGTCGTGATCCTCACCCCGGCGCAAGTTGCGGAGATGGCGGCGGGGCTGGCCGGCAGTGAAAGGCGGTTCCTTTGGGTACTGAAGCCGGCGATGGGGTCGAAGGAGACGGGGCTGCCGGACGGGTTCGAGGAGGCGGTGGCCGGCCGCGGGCTGGTCGTGCAGTGGTGCCCGCAGGAGGCGGTGCTCGCCCACCCGGCGGTAGCCGGGTTCCTGACCCACTGCGGGTGGAACTCGACGGTGGAGGCGATCACCGCCGGGAAGCCGGTGGTGGCGTTCCCGCAGTGGGGCGACCAGGTGACGGACGCCAAGTTTCTGGTGGATGAGTACGGCGTCGGGGTGAGGATGAAGACCGTGACGGCGGCGGAGGTGCAGCGGTGCGCGGCGGAGCTTTTCGACGGCGAGAGAGCAGCGGCAATGAGGGAGAACGCGGCGAGATTGGCTGCTGCGGCCGCGGCAGCTGCCGGCGGGGCTTCCCGCCGGAATTTGGAGGTGTTTGTTGACCATCTGTTGTCGGGCTCGGACGGACACGACCTGGAAAGTGTCGTTAATTGCGGGTCATTTTGACACGTATATAATTAAATATTAATTACACAATATGTAATAAAATAATTTATTAAACTTTTTATCGGAAAAATATAATTTATGATATTACCGGCGGTGACGGAAAATTTAGACATGATTATCCGGGAAAATTTTTTAATAATGTCGAGCATGCACTTAATTTTGGATCAAAAAATTGACTAATTCAAATTAATTTAAATAAAAAATATAAAAATGCATTGACCTTGTCGGAGGAATTTTGGCTGATGATTGTAGGGCAACCATTGAATCCGGTGGCCTTAAGGCAATTGGATTTAGATTGTTAGACTTTTTTACCTGAGCACTTAAGGCTTGTTTTTAGGTAAGGTGGGATCGATTTGGCCTATATTTATTTTTTAAATATTAAATATAATTTTAATTCAAAAAGAGGTATTTTAAATAATATAAATTTATTTTCTTCTTTTAATAACTAGATAGTCTAGACTTAATTCTCCCACCACCACCACTACCGGAGTAATATCATTAAATTTTCTTCGTCGAGTAAAAGCTCCATTTTATTTATAATTTTAAAATTTGATTTAACTCAACTATATACTGTACTAATTATACATCTAGTAATAATATGTACTAGATTTAGCACGCTGCCACGGTTGGCCATACATTTAATCTTTTTATTTTTTTAAATAATGGGTATTACGAACAGGGGCTGATCATAATCCACATCAGATAGTAGATAACGCCGGCTGATCACTGATTCATAAACACTGGGTGTTCTTTCAAGACAAAAAAAGATGTGTGTTTGTTCCAATATTTTCCCAAAATATATATAATATGAAGCATGGTTTTGTTACTGAACATTGATTTATACATAGATCTTAATTTGCACATACATATATCTAGTGAACCTTTTCAAAACACGCGAAAGCTAAGCCACGCAGCCCCTCCATAAGTTGGGTTTGTACTGTTCGTCTTACAACCACATATTGAAATGAGATTGAGTGGCCAATGATGTGGGACGTGGTAAGTTTTGTAAAGTGCAGCGCGTTATTTGCATTTATGTCTATGTTTAATCCATTGTCACATCTAAAGTTTTGTATATTAATATGCAAGCTGTTAACTAATTAATTATAACTGAATACGAAGCTTGTTCTGAAATAATTGTAATTGCATGTACTTGTGCGCTTATCATCAATTCTTCTACAAATATGTGGAGGAAATTGAATCCTTACCCTGTCAACATTATGGATGATGGAATATGTAATATGGATTTGGATAAAAAATAATGGAATGTGACCTGCTGTTCTTGTTTTGAGGGAATTTATGGAAGGTGGTGGAGGTAGAATTAGCAATTTTACACAAAATAATTGCACCTCGAGTTGATGTAGGAACCTATGGAATGAAACTTAAGGCATTTTCTCTGCATTCTAAAGCATACTAAAGCCACTGATAATATTGATTTTCGAAACTTCATAAAATCTACAATTATTGATGAAAGAAAAACTAAAAATTATTAATCAAAGAAAAACTAAAATTACTCAGATGAAAAGTAGGATTATTCAATTAAGATTATCACTAAAATTAGAATCTATCTCTAACATTGCTTGCGTGTGGTTTGACATCTTGCCTTGGTAGTGCCTAAAGGTAGGTCTCTCTCTATTCACGTGTCTCCATGATTGGTTATAGAGATTAGTTAATATTAGCTAGTGTCAATATATTCACATATCAATTCAACTCAAGAAACATCTAGTGCATTAAGATCATAGTTATTATTATTTTTTCGTATTAGACAAAGTTACTCTCATTATCTTAACTATTTTCATAATCTAGGGCTCATGTTAACTTCAACTACCATAAGAATATCCATATTAGCTGATATTAATTTTTTCCCTAGCTAGTTACATAGTCGGGTTTTTTCCCTAGTGGCTGATCTTGCTTATGGTTAAACATGTTAATGTAATCACTTTTGGATTCATTTTTTGCATCCACATGTATTTCAGTGTTTATACCTTATGAGCCATGGTATGGTATACGTAAAATAGGGTGATGACGTCGTTTTATATATACTTACACAGAAATAAAATTGCATGAGTTGGACTCTCGAAAGAAAACTACTTGTACAAGGGGGGTTACCTTATCAGTTGGTTAATGAACAATTGATAGAAAAAAGCAATTTTCGTCATTCCTTAAAATTGCATTTTGATCATGCGATGGAATATAAGTACAACATTCATATGGAACTTTCTACTTTCAATGATAGACATCTATAATATGTCAATTACATGATTTCTTTTGTACATATAAGGAGATTATGTACGAAATAGTGACACAGGGTTGCCTAAAAGCCTCTCTATAGAGAAGTTTTCCCAACAGTGCCCTCTATTGATTTAAAAAATTCTATCATGTGACTATACAAATCATAGTTAGCAGTTACACTTAAGATGAAATCAACGTGACCGTATGACTCCAAGAACAAAAGCTCTGGCTTGGACTGTAACTCCAGAATAGTTTGCTCCAAGTCTGTCAAATCTGCAAGCGCATCGTTGCCCCCATAAGCCATCCATATAGGCAACGACTTTGGTATTTTTGAAAGATCAAATTTCGGTGGTCTGTGGCTGCCATAAAGCTTGAAATTCTTCCACAGTCCGTAATCGTATTTAGCAAAAGTACCCTTTCGTATCACTGCAAGTTTGGCATATGATGGTAACAAGAAATTCAGAGACGAAGAAGTTAGTTCACAAATGAAATGACCGCTTATTCTGCTATTAATTATAAACTCAAAAGAGCAGAAAAGCCAAGAGCTATTTTACTATTTCATAGTTCTAGCAAATTAGTCCGAAGATTGCAAGGTGAAGGACATTTAAGTATAAAGGAAGTTGAGGGGAAAGATTAATGACAAATTAGATTAAGAGATGGAGAAAAAGAACAATAATATATCAAGAAACAATACTAATATAACTATGATCCCAAAAGATTTACACACAACTAGTAATTATTGTAATCATTAGGCGGTTTACAACTGCATTGGTACTTCGTATAAGAACAACCGTAGTGGCACTACCTTTCGCATGATAGCTAATGTTGCCTACCTCGTATAAAGTACTAGATTTTTGAGGATTAGCGAAATGGAATATTATAATCAATGCAGCAATAAGTAGCAAGTATAGAATTGCAACCATAATCCATAATATCTAGACAAATAATGTGCAGGAACATACTTTGAAATAGATGCATCAAGTTTTTTAATGAAGAAGGATGTGGCTCATATTGGAGATAGAAGTCGATGCGTGAACTGTTAAAGCAACAATTTATTCCTGCACATTACAGCAAATAAAACTAGATTCTGCAAAATTGAAGAAATAATAACCAGAGATCAAGGCCATAATTAAATAAAAATATAATGAGAAGTAAGAACCACTGTTAGACTATCAGGCCATGGGGCAATAATTTGCATCATTGAAGAACAACCAATTGATTATTACTCAAACAATTTCAACTGTGAAACCAGAAACATGCCCAGACAAAACTTGCTGAGCTTGACATATGTTCATCAAGGAGTTCCATTTTAGCAAGTTTTACGACCACTAAGAAAGATGCAGCAATCACTCTTGCTCATTTAAGAGATTCAAGGATCTCATATAAAAGCTAGCAATCTAGCTGAAATTGTTAGCAGCTCTACGGTTTTTATCTGCTATTTAATATAAAACAATGTTGAATACCACTAGCAAATCATGGACTCCCATTCATATGCATGACCAATATATAGAGCACAATCGCAATTATGTGACTAGGTAATGTCATAGACTCATAGTCAATCTAAACTGTAGGGTTTGGAACTTGTAGTCACATTTTTTTTATCATTTTAAGATGTTTTCGTGAACACAAATTAAACAACCAATTCTAATTAATAGCTAGAAATTCAAAAACACAAAACCATGCTGGAGATCTGTTTTCCAACTTTCATGAGCATGCAGAAACAGTTATCTGACACTGACTAATAGTTATACACGAAACATACAAAGAGTGGGAAAAGACCTGTTATTGATGCTAACAAATTGCTACAATCCACGTGTCCATCACATACAAAATCCATTATTTGAACCCCCAAATCACTGTACATAAATAAAAACAAATTATCCTGCACATATTTAACAATAGCACAAAAGTAAAATTTTTTAAGGTGGAAAAAAGAATCCACCATACCTGCGAAAATTCAACTGGTGAATACCCAAAGCTGAAAGCATCTGGTTCACAGAAGTATCCATTATCTTATATTCAACAATAAACATTATCCAATGCAATACAAGTTGCAAGCGGAAAACATTTCAACCTGGTCAAGATGCATACTAACTGCTCTTTGCACAAAATGGGAACTGATATGCCCCAAATAAGAAATGGGGCTAAGAAGGGCAGCAGCTTCAACCATATCAGCTACTTTTTTCTGAGTCAAAGCAGCAAGAGCCATTATAGTTCCCTAAGATCAATAACAGAAACGAGATAAAAAATTTAAATCACACACATAAATCTGCATCCTGCGAGAAAGCTGAAGAAAATTGGAATTGACAAATTAAGTCAACCTGTGAATGTCCTACAATGAAAACCTTAGAATTGGTTTTCTCGTACACGTAGCTTATCATGCTTGCAAGGTCAACCAGTGAAAGATCCTGCCAGCTCCAGTCCCAATAGTCCTGAAACGAAAAATGGACGGTCATACCTTTTCATGGAGCCAGCCACAATCCATTACACCCATCGCATATTACCGTAAAACAAGTACAACTATTTGAGTTAAGCAAGGTTAAACAACAATCCACCAATACGACAAAAAGAGCAAACTGGCATCACAAGCTGCATGAAAAATCCCTGCCTATGCCAAAGCCAATACATAAAAAACCATAACCAAAACTAAGCTATTGCCTTATCGAAAGCTAAGATGCTTACCTTTTCTTTTACAGATAATGACTTGTGTCCATGGCTCCAATGAGTACCACGAACATTACCAACCCAAACATCAAATCCTTGATCAGCAAGGACAAACCCCAGTGATTCTTCCACTGAATTTTCAAACCAAGCATCTCCTCCCTGATTACATTTCAAAATTTTACACTACATATATAAGTAAAATACTTCCCATGTATATTTTTGTAAAATTACGAGTAACGTGAATATAAAAAGATCATTGTTCTCAAATGAATAACAAAAAACTCCGGCATTATTGGTTTCATGTACCACCAAAAATATTCAATCAGCTTGTTCCAGCTAATACATCTTCAGAATTAATAATTACTTGCCCTGCTCTAATCTACAATCAACCAATAAATAAACCAAAAGGCAATAGTTAATCAACCACAGCAAAAAAAAATCACCATAAACAGCCCATGTTGAAGAAAAACAGGTGGACCAGAACTTATTCTAATCCCTCCCCGACCGCCCGATATACGCTGAACGCCTAATAAGTAGCCATCCTTCGTCTCCACCTGCACAAACACGAAAAACGAATAAAAATGAAGACTTTCACAACAAAACACCCACAACCACCTCTCCCTTAATGATTCTATAGAAGATTTACGAAAAAAATTACAATTTCGATACAAATAAAGAAGTTCGTCACCGTGTGTTCCGTGCAAGGATAGCCGAGAGGCCTGATCAACTCGGCGCAGAGACCCTCCTCCGCCTCCATCCCGCGTCTGCCTTCCACATGCCTAGAAGGGAAAAAGAGAATGCACAAAAGAGGAGAAGACGAACGAGCCGCGCCGGAGCTCCGGCCATGGCCGCCGCCGGCGATCGTCGGTGGGAAGTTGGAGGTGGTTGGGTTGGACTTGGATGATGTTTGGTAAGTTGGTCGGGTCGGTTTCCACACCCGTTTGCCCAACCATTGAGCCATGACATGCAACACAAACCATATATAATCCAGCATTTTCTTCTATTAATTAACGAAAATATCTACTCTTTTATACTTTTTATTCAGTTAGTAAGAATAAGAAAAAATAAAATTGATTTCAGTCAATGCAGGAAGTATTTTCATAATCATTTTCCAACAAAAAAATTAATTTATTTTTTTTCACCAAACACAGAGACAAAATATTTTTAAAAAATATTTTTTAATCTCTTTTTCATATATATTTTCTCTGTTTTATTCTCATCAATCAAACAGACCCGCCTGAGGTGCTTCGGAAAGAAAACCGAA
This sequence comes from Piper betle, assembly GCA_033002965.1. NCBI lineage: Eukaryota > Viridiplantae > Streptophyta > Magnoliopsida > Piperales > Piperaceae > Piper > Piper betle. The sequence goes on from JAURVB010004542.1 coordinate 21,562, forward strand.
AACACAAGCACAAGAACATGACCTTCCTCTTGATGGGAACTTGGCCGACTACCTCCCTCTCCTGAGATGGATCGACGTCAACGGCGTCGAGAAGAAGATACATTGGGACAGGTTGATACATTGATCAAAACTCAAATATATTGAAGTGAAAACTGTTTGCACTTTTTTATTGATCACGAAATTGGATTGATCTTGAACCTGTAGGCGGGTTTTTTTCATTATTCTGATACCCACAATCCACAATAAGGTTGGAATGTAGATATGTAGAAAGTGAACTGGGTTCTTTTCATTCTAAGCTATAATCATGAATGATCCAAGTATTCAACCAATTAGAAGTTTACTGTTAATTTCCAATGTCGATTGTGGAATGTGGTGAGAGGCATGCGTGCATGGCTGTAGGTCCCCATCTAGAACTGCATGATAGCTTTGCCTTTTTTTTTAAAAAAAAATTCCTGGTAAGCAATTTTCTTTTCCATTTTAATTCGCCAAAACAAAGCAACTTTCTTTAATCAGAACAAGTTTGCCTAGCTTTGTTATAGTTCCTTTATCCTCTGTCGTTTCTCATTAGGGATTTAGCTACTTGATTGATCGTGCAATATATTTCTAAGTAATCTTTTCCAAACATTTTACTCATGGCCACTTAGGAGTCAGCACATTTTGGTCCAAACCGACATTTTCACGATTCGGTCCAAACTATATCTTCAAGTTACTTTTAAACTTCAGTTTGGTTTTTGGTTTCGGTTTAGACATTGGATAACTTTTTGAAGGGCATAACAACCAAAACAAATAAAAAATTTAATATTTATGCTTATGTAGGTTGTTATTAATTTATTTGAGATGTGTAATGTGATATCTATGTATAAGTTATTTTTTAATGTGATGATGATGGTTAAGTTATGTCATAACTTTATTTATTATAAAAATAATAATTAATTTTCATACAAATTTAATAATTTTTGGTTATAAATTAATCAAATTGAATCGAACCAAAATATTTCAGTTCATTCTCGAGAAAAATTTAGGTTCAATTAAGTATAAAATTTTAACACTCAACCTTACATCGGAAGTTTGATTTCGTGGAATCCGAACCGACCAAATGCTTATCTAAGTCATATTTTGACTCACTGTACTAGTGATATATGATCAAAAATGAAAATAAAAAAATTATGGCTAATAAAAAGGAGCACCATTCATGGTTATTATCATGCGATTTATGATATATCAAACTATGTTATTATAATAGCAAAATCAGCACATATTGTTCAAACAATAAAAATGCAAAATTATTTAATTTAAGTATGTATATAATATAAATAAGTACAAATGTAAAACATATTACAAATTAAAAGATGCAATGTTAATTGGAAAAAAACTAATGGCTTAAAATTTTAAACTTTGTACAGGTTCAATAGGCCCATATGTATGATCATCTAATTCAAACTCTTCAAATACGAGCATACTATTAATAACATGGTATTTGTAATGTATATTTTAAACTAAAAAACTTATTTATCTTAGTTTTTTGGGTGTAAGATGATGATTTGGTCCTGCCCAAACCTGGTGCTGCAATTTCTGGACCGGGAACCGTCGCCACCACCGTCATCCAGCAGCTGCACTCATCTCCTTGGGTCTGTCATCGCCACCCAAGGTGTCGTGTTTTGCGGGTTTCGGATCGTCGGGAGCAGGATCGTCTTTCGAATTCTGTATAAGTTTGTTGTGGATGATTGTGACGGCCGGGGTGGTGGAGATCACGACGACGGGGCGGCGGTGGCTGGCTGGAATCTGATTGAAGCACAACGTCAAAACATATTACAGCCAGAATTTTCGGCCTTGCCATTAGAGACAGGGACCGCCGTTGGCGACCACACTGGCACAACTATTGAACCATCACGACGACAACATCCAAGCATCAATTATCATGTCTCCTTCATGGCTTATGCACGCCCATTCCAATTCGGTCTCCATTATACCTCGTCTATAGAGTACTTATTCTAACTCGATCCATGTTCATAACACTCCATCCATGAACTGAACTGTGTTGTCAATGCTAGATTAAATGCACTCTCGTGTGACATCCTTTTTCCCTCGATAATATGAATGTCGGCGTCCCCAAAACTATGCAACATCATAAATAATATATCACTTCATAAATAATATATTTTGATATGAAAATTTTTACATTTTATTATGAATAATAGTTTAGTTTTCCTACCCTCACTTAATTAGGGTCACTTAAGTGATGACTTTTAAGAAGTAAAGCAGTAACGTGATGAAATGATATTTGCTCAAATTTTTTTTAAAATTATTATTATATTAATATTATATATTTAAATAATTTTAATTAATTCATAGAATGAAATTTAATATACTATTCCAAGCCCGTTTCACGCTTTCACTTACATTGTCTTCCAATAAGAATCCAAATTCTACTTAAACCAGATTAAAAGGATCATCATTCAATAAAAAGGTAAGCAACGAAGCACAAGAAAACAAGACAAAATCTTCTTTCCTGTCCTTTCTCCCCTTTGTATCAACCATATTTGGGCTGATTTCACTCGAAATCGGCCACAATCTATTTTAAATTCGGGGTCGAATCAATTTTGAATTTGTTTATAATAAATTATTAAAATACAATTGATATTATATCAAATAAGTTATTTATGTATAAATAAAATAAAAATTAAAAATTTATAATGATAAAAATACCTATTTTCCCTCTTTCAGAGTGAAGATATAGTTGGCATGGGGCGTTGCCAACGAGGGGAGGCCAGGCCGGCAAGACGAAGGTGGTGGGGCGGGGCAGTGGTGCAAAGAGGGGGGCCGAGCGAGGCAAGGCGCCAACACTGATGGCGGGGGTGAAAAAGCGAGGTCGGGGTGACATTTTTATAATTAAAAATTAATTAAATTTTAACTATGTTAAAAATAATAATTAATTCTTAATAATTATAATTTTTTTAAAATATTAAAAAATATCATAAATTATAATACATACAATAATATTAAAATAATATTAATAATTAATTTTTATATATTTATATTATAAATTATTAAATATTATATATAATCAATTAAATTAATTTAATTAAATTAATTTTCAACTAATTTAAACCAATTTAATGTAATTCAAAACTCCTCCGGAAACTCTGATTTCCATTCCAATTTTTCGGACTACGGTATCAATGCGCTTCTAACCTTCTTCATTTCCTTCCGCTTTCATTCAACGCTTCAACTCCAAAGCATACAACGACAAGAAGAGGACGCTTCTTTCCATACTAATCGAGAACATCACTACCGATTGCTTTATTGTTTTTTCTTTTTTAGTATTGGAAACCGGGGAGGAGTTTGCCAGCAGGGGCTTTGTGGAGCTGCTCGAGTGTGGAGACGCTGGTTTGGTAATGGAGGATGCCTTCCTCCACCCGTCTTCTTTCTTCTCCTCAAAGAAGCCGGGGAGATACCTCTGTTACGAAGACGCCGGCGCTGGTGGAGAAATGGATTCCTGCGAGCCAAGCCGGGTTGTACCCATGTCGGTCATAACAGGCACTGATTCTTCGTCAACCCCTTCCAACTGCAGAGGAAGGAGCTTCTCCAAAACGACGGTAAGCGCTATGCATCCATGTTGGTTCCATTTCTCTCTGTTTTCTTAATGCATGCCCAAGCTCGGATGATAGCGTAGGCGCTGGTTTTGCAGATTCAGAAGACGGGAGACGGAGAGGACGGCTCAAAAGCAGAACAGACGCCACAAAGAAGTTCTAACAAGAAAGTATGTAAAAAACACAAAACAGCAGCACCGTTAAAGGTGCTTAAAGTTTTTTTTTTTCGTTCAATCTCTGCTCTGCTTCGGTCTCAGCATGTAGTTGCTTTTCTTTCCATTTGTAAAAACTCCTCCACAGGTGAGGAAGGAGAAGCTCGGGGACAGGATCGCTGCATTGCAGCAGCTGGTCTCTCCCTATGGTAAGGTAAGCTAATGTTTGCCACTGTCAAATGCGAAGAGATGGAGACTTTTGAGAGGGATTTGTCAAAGATGTCTGCCATAATAAATGGCAAGCAGAGTTTCTTCTCAGTTATGTTGTGGTTGTATTGGGTTCTGCGTCGTCTTGACTTATTTGACTCTAAAATTTTCAGACTGACACTGCCTCTGTCCTCCGAGAAGCCATGGGGTACATCAGATTTCTTCACGACCAAGTTCAGGTAGGTACATGGTATATGCTATATTACCACAAAATTGAAAACCCGGAATGAAATAGTTAATATTTTGATCTTCCCATCTTGATTCTCCTTTGTTCCATTGCAATCTTTTTTTTGTAACTCTGATGTTATGGTCAGGTTCTGAGCTCGCCGTACTTGCAGCGCCTGCCGTCTGCTTCATCTTCACCTGTAAAGTCACTTCCTCTGCTTCTGCTCCGTTTTTTTCCATTTTTTGATTGATTTTCTTTCAGATTTCTTATTATTATTTATTCTGAAATTGTTTTGGTGTACTGGATAAGCGATGGAAAGAAGAAGGGGGAGCAGAGGTACAATCTGAGGAGAAGGGGCTGTGCTTGGTGCCGGTGGAATCCACCATGCAAGTCGCGAGCAGCAATGGAGCTGACATGTGGTCGCCGGCTATGGCCATGGGAAGCAGCAACTCGCCTTCCTCAAATCTCTAACTCTCGTGTTTCGAAGCAGACTCTCCCGCTCTGTCATGTCCTCCTCGGGCTCTACTACTGCCTCTGATGTTCTATTCTCGGCCTTTGGGAGGCTGCCATTGCGGAGCTTCCAAAGCTGCTGTCTTTTTTACCTCTGGAAATTGTGTAAAGAGGGGAGAGGACAGTGGCAGTGTAGACCCTGAGAACAAAGAACAAAAGTGCTTGGAAGTTGCAGAGAAAAGTTGTACTATATTTTGGGGGGACATGTTTGAAAAAAAAATTGATATTTTGATGAGTAGACTCTTTGTTGGGGTTTGATGGTGCTCTACATTTTAACCACAATATCGTTCATTTCTGGTAACTCGTTGAAGTTTATGATTTAAGATGATTTCTTTTGTGGGCTTCTCGTTACCTAAGGTGGCAGATTGGTGGATTGCCCCTAGGGGTGGGCGGACAGAAGGCGAATTATTATTCACGTCATTCCAAAATCTTATTGGACAAAACTTGTCCGGCTGACTTTGGGCGTCAAATTGTCCGTCAGGCCCAAACAATATTTGCGGACAGTCTAAAATTATTTTATTTTTCAAAAAAAATCATCAGCGCCGCCGTTGCCTCCGCCACTGCCTGCCCTTTGCGGCCGTGCTCTGCACTGCTAGAATAATCCCTTCACTGGAACCGTTGGAATCGGCTCGGTGAGCCTGACACATTTACGATGTCGACGTGCTCGGCGGAGGTGGCTGCTCGCCGGAAAATAGCTAAATAGAGGTGGTCGGTGGTAGGTGACTAAATTCGGCTGGCCTGAGCGGCGATGGGCTCCGTTCTTGTCGACGACGATCGCCAGCGGCAGAATCGACAACGCGAGCACGTCGCTAGGCGTGCCATCGTGGAGGCCGGGCGACGGCCGGGGCGCTTGGGGCATCACGGCAATGCCGCGGCGTGGCCTGGTGGCGACGATCGGAGGCAGGGCGATGTCGGCGGCGCGGCAAGGGTTTGGATGGGGAAGAGAAAAAGGGTAGGGGGTTTGAGCGATGGCAATATCGTAAATAAGACTTGACTCGACTCGACTCAACTCTATCCTGAGTCAATAATAATAACTAACTCGAAATAAATCCTAAAAATCCATAAAATAGAAAAAAATTTCATAAAATAAAACAAACACTACAACAGCATAACAATGTGCTTTATAACTAATAACCCACCTAAATTCCCTGTAACGCGTCCTAACGCGATAAACGACTTAAAATTAATTTTATGATCCACTATATATAAAAATAAAAAATAATGGGCATACTTTTATATATTCTAATAACTTTTTTTTTGTGTGTTCATGACATTATCATCATATATTTTGGTACATATGATCCTCATGGCTCATACACACGACTGACATTGGCTCAGTACACATAATTTAAAACATACTCGACTCGAACCGACGTGTGAACCGATCGGTTCATAAACATAAAACCTTGACTCAGATTGCAGTTTTTACATTATGTTTATAATGTGATATTATTTTTTCAAAGATGGATCATACAAGTTTATTATTAAATGTAAATGAGCAAAGTGGATGTGAAAAAGATAGCAAAAATTTGATTGCTAAAGAAAGAGAATCTATGGACAGTATATTATCAAAAAAGAGAAAAATAATATCCGGTGTATGCACCTATTTTGATAGATAATATTAAAAGAACGGAACATTTTCTATTTGTCGTTATTGTGAAAAGAAGTTTGAAGAATTGAAAGTTATGAAACTACTCGTTTATAGAAGCATATTGAAATAAAATATCCTAATTTCAAAATCAAGAGGATATAAAACATGAGTGATTAACTTTTTTGTATTTTATCATGTAAGTGCTAGATGAAGAATCAATTATTAGAATATTTTATCTTTGAAGTAAATGTAATATTGGACTACATTTTGATGCCAATGATTATTTTAAAGTTTTTATACATTGATTATCTTTTATTTGATTTTAAAAATTGAGAGCATGTTAACTAAATTGTAAGTAGTTTGATATGATTATTAATGTGAATGTATAGTTCTAAATTTCTAAATATAAGAGTGACTTTTATCACTTTTTATATGTATGTCATTTTTAGATATTTAAGATATTAAATATCAATTTTATGTATAAACTTAATTAATTTTACTGTATATTTATATTTTAAAATTTTTATAAACTATAATATTAGTCTTATAAATGTTGAAGATATTATATTATTAATATAAAATATCGGATACTCGGTCAGACAAAAAATGTCCATATTTGGTTTGTTTTAATTCGGTCGGTCAAATTCGGTCGAACATGTTTCGAACATAAGACGGACGGACAAATTCGGAAGTCCGCGCCCACCCTTAATTGCCCCTACCACTATTCGTACATGGGTTATCTATATGAACAGAAAAAAAGGAAGTTGGAACGTCTATATTGTCAACCACTTTCCAGTGAAAAACATCCTTCACATAGGATTTATGATCTTGGTAGAAGGCAACCAGTGAATATTATTTAGGTTGAAAATGTTGTAAACCGGGAGCATGGATGCTACAAATATTTCCTAGTAATCATGTATATGATTAGAATTTTGCATGGCTCAAGCTGATCGATTCTTGTGTGTTTGTGTTCTAGTCGAGTTGGGCCTAACTTCGACCAATCTTTTCCATCTCAACTCAAATCGAAGACTACACCCTCTGTATATGACAAGATTTGAAGAAAAAAAGTGAGATGTTAAAAGTATCACATACCTCTTAGGGATCACTTCACTTCTCGACCTTTAGAAGTTTCAACCTCAAGAAAAGAAAAGGACAAACAAAAGAGAGATTAAATTCAAAAGGAAAAGAGACAAAGATACGGCAATTGAGTACTTGGTCACAAGTCACATGGTTGATTGATTATGTGTTGGTAGGTGGACTTTGTCATTTACATATGGGCATTGACACCCAAAGTTTTTTGGATGCATGATGATGTGAGACACTTTTTGCATTTGCAAAGCTCTTTCTATTTTCACGGACCACCTGCCCATGAATAAATCAATTAGAAGGGGTAAACCTTGTCTCCTAACTTTATACTGCAGGGGATGTTTGCTCAATTTGGGGAGTTTGCGTTAATGTGGTCTGAAGGTTTGCATTTCGATGGGCCAGGGTGCATCAATGTAGCCCATTAGACATGCACTTGAGACATGGGGTCCCCTTTGCCGAGTGTGTGTATATATATATATATACACGCACATTCACATTTCACATAAATGCATGTACTCAAGCCAATCTAATTTTGAGTAAAAATAGGTCAAAAGTGAAGCAGAGCATTTAGTAAACCAGTGTGTTGCGCAGAAACAGTATGCAAAGGTTGTAGCACTGCTAATAAGAAATAAACGTAAGAAAATGAGAACAATTTGAACAAGTATGATTAGGGAAAAGATTTGCTGAAGAGCTACAGAAAATTCCTGTAACAGCCTTATAACTAGTATAAATCACCACTAATTATGAAATCTGGAGGATATAATTGTAATAAACAGTTAAACTCCATAAATTATGATGATTTACACCAATAATAAGTCTGCTACAAGGAGTTCGCTGTAGTAATTACTACAGGGAGTTTTCTGTCGTAATTGCTACAGTTAATTTTTGTTCGTATGATTAACAAGAAGTTGAAAGAAATCAGCACTTAACAGGCCACAAAAGATTGAGTTAGACACGAAAACTGTATCAGAAATCTATAGTTATTTTAAGCAAGAATGTCTATATTAGTAGTTTAACATAAATCTTCCAATATCAACATACTCTTGCAACCTTCAAGTTCATGAAAATAAACTGACATACTATTTACAGCGCCTATAATGATACAAAAAATAAAGAAGAAAACGCCATTTATGAAAATGCATGTGCATATTCCTCCTATTCCAGTTCATACCCAAACATGTGCTCTTCGGTAAATAATAAATTAAAATACTGCCTGCTTTCCTAGTTGTGTTCAACTTTCTGCTCATGTCACATTTACGGCATTTTGGACTGGCTTCATTGTACTGCATAAACTTTTTAACTTTCTAACCATTTTATTCTGGATGCATCTGAACATTGCTTAAGAAATTAAAAACCTGCCTCAAATTTCCTCTGGATGGTCGAGCATCTATTGCAAACTTGCAGACAAAGACTAGACTTCGCCGCAAATCCATCTTGTTAATATGCTTGCCCTTGAAGAATTTCCCATCATCAAAATATCCTGGAAGACAATGCCAAGTGCAGAACAATTTCAGCTGATAGATACATATGGTAAGTGATCGAAATCATATTTTCAAAATATATGAAAAAATGCATAAGGGCAAGGATGGTTAGATTAGATTGTTTCCTGTATCACTTATTTGTGCTTACAAATGCTCCTTACATAATCACACCTAATTTTAATAATATAAGGTAAATTGATCTCACTCAAGCCAGCTAAATGGTAGCATTTTGTTTGACATTTTGGTATATATTTTTCGTTTGTACTTAGCTCATGTATAAGTATATGTTATAGAGTTAAGATCAAATAACTAATCAAGTTAATCTGTTTCTCCTCATTTTCCATCCTTTATAAACTTCTCATCTTTTCAAGTTCAACTTTCCAGTTAGACCAAAACATTGTCAATTTATTGTATCTAATAGGAGTGATCCTACCAATGTCCACTTTATAGCACACATACCTTCATCATCAAATAAGGACATCAGGATTGCAAGTGCCACACAAACGCTAATATCCTCCCCTGCAGACAAATCCAATATGATTCCTAAAAATCATATCCCACTTAAAAGAATGTCAATCAGCATTATCTTCACTCACCAGTATCACAGCACACTAAGAGTCTCTTTCCTTGGAGAAGACGCCTTCGAGCGAAATCTAGTGCAGCAGGAAGATTTCTTCGTAGAGAATACCGATCATATTTTGAGCTCTGTCCCGACAGCGCAAGTAAAACAAATTGTTAATCAAAGTTCAAGACTACAACTACATGCCAAAATACAAAAGATTTTAGGCACTCTCACCAGAACAGAAAGATGCAAATAAGCATAAGCTGGTTCAATAGTCACAAACTTGCTGTCACAATTTAGTATGCAATCAACATCTGGTGGTACATTTGCCACTGCATAAAAAAAGTGACACAATGGCTATGTGAAAATTCACATATAGTATAATATAAGTTGGACAGAGCGTTTGATTAGGGACAAGTACCCAACCATTTTGAGTGGAGCCAACTGCAACACCAGTTGAAGCAAGCCAATAATGTGATTTCTGTTCGACAATACATCCTGCGCTTTCTTGATCAGTTAAACGGTAGCTATCCAAACACAAGGAATGGAAATCCATTCCATCAACAGTAATATTATGGCAGTTTCCTAAGACCTTTGATGACTTTAATATAATTTGAGAAGAAATCTGTCCACGCTGAGCACGATAAACCCTATCTTTTTCGACTATGTCAGCTACTCTTTGGTTGCAAATTTCAGGACCACCATCTATCAAATCAACTGCATTCTTCCAAAAAGAAATGGTGTCAAACCTCGTGCCCAGCTTTCTTCGTCATCACCTGCTCCAGGTATATAATGCCAGCTGAATTCTGAAGTAATTTGTGGCTGGAATGTAGTATCCGAAGAAGAAGCAGATAGAAGAATAATGGGCATGAAGCTCCATGAATCAGAATCTGGCACTTCATTTAACCAGATAACAGTTTTCTGTGATATCCAAAGAGGCCTTAAAGGTTTCTTCAAGGACACTGCCAATTCACTAATGTCAATCCCAGTAGCTTCCAATTGATTCATCCAATCTTCAAGTCTTTCCTCAATTGCCAACTTCTCTACAGCAGAGACCCAATTAGGAAGATGCAAAGAGCAATCCCAGTCAGGAGCTGTATGCTGCTCTAGCGTATCTTTTTGAGAACTGTTTGATATCTGAATTTACAATGTAACAAGTTCTTGATAAATAGCAAAGAATATGCATAAATAAGGAAGAATGCTTTTATGTAAGCTAAACATCTAATAACTCTTCCTTTGAAGCTCCAGACTGTCCTATTTTATGCTTCTACGTATCATCCAGGTAGACCAAGCGAGATGCTCTGTCTAATGAGACCACTGTGAAGTACTAACTCATAGCGGGGGTTTCACTTGCAGAAACATCTTATAATAGGTGTTTACTTGTAATTTCCAAACTATTGATAATTATAATAATTATCTTAGTCAAAGTTTAAGAGTCCATTAAGTTAGGGTTTCTTGGCACTAGTTTATAAATATTAAATGTTTCATCATTGCAAAATGGCACATTCTTTGATCATTATGTTTGCCCATTGGAATAAGTAGACATCAGTGTTTTTAAGATATCTCTGGATTATCCATCAATGTAAAACGTTTCCATTACAGGGGTGTTTTCTCGCTATCTCTTGATTGTTCATCTATGATTCTACCCTAAATTTCGTCTAGTAGTTCTGGTTCATATCCTTAGTCAATTTCCCTGACGTAAACCCACCATCAACCATATAATGGTTCATCCAGGGCAGGGAGAGATTGAGTTCAACAAAATACTGAACGATCTTATTCATACCAAAATATACAACTACCCAGGAATTCTCGAACGACTAATTAATAAATTGAGCATCTAAATTCCAAAACTACATCCTGGCTGATGAAAGAAATACATGAAACTAATCAACAATATACCTCTCCAACTATCTGCAAATGCTTTTTGATAGCTTGGTTGAGCACACATGTCCAAATGGGTATTGTTTTCGACATACTATCAGGAAATCTCTTCCCCTCCGAGTGGAATCGACAACAATACAGCCCCCTCTGTGCTGCCCATCAAGGTACCCAGACCACTTATAGATCCAACGACATACACAAAATAGAAGAAAGAAGAGGTCAACTGATGAACATACCAGCAAGAAGGGCGACATGGAGGTTGAGGCGGGAGGTGTTGAAGGACCAGTTGTTGCAGTGGCCGTCGGTGGACTTGAAGTAGGAGGTGGAGTGGAAGTTGGGGAGTACCAGAGGCCGCATCGGAGGTTGGCGACGACGGGGAGGTCGGGCCAGAGCTGGGCGATCTCGGCGACGAAGAGCGAGTCGTGGTAGATAGAGTGGAGTGCGTTGTAGATGGAGGCGCTGTGGCATCGTTTTATGCTGCGGCTCACCTTGTATATGCTCGCCGGTCTCTCCTCGTCCGCCGCCTCCATCGCCGCCACCGCCGACGGCGTCGTCGGAGATGGAGATGGAGATGGTGAAGATGGGTTCCAAATCTGCACTCGTTTTTTAGGCCCATAACATATATTGTTAAAGCCCAAGAATGCCCGGGGGAAAGGGTTTAGTGGCAATTCACATCGTTAAAGTATGTTGACAGTATAAATAATATTTTATTATAAATTTATATTTAATTAATGAATTTAAGTCATAAATCTAAAAGAAATCTATTACTAATTTTTGTTCCTTCAGAACTAGTATGAAAATCAAATTGAAAAGGGTAGAAGGTGTATAATCTAATTAAGAAGCTTAATATTTTTTAGATTCGACTATGAATCGTATAAAAGTTGTGTAAATATAATTTACACTTAAAAATTTAATTCTATTAATGCAATAATATAAATTTATAGTTGAGATTCACGAGAGTGTCGGTTTCACTCACTCCCCGTTTTGGGGGTGTAGAATTATTTTTAGAAGAGAGGTTTTGAGCCCATTACTAGAGCCTTATGTTGGAACTGCGACCCAAAATTCAACGGGAAAATGGTGCAAGTCTAGATCTTGTCAAGCACTTATTCAGGTGAATGAAAAACTAGCAGGGAGAAAAAACGTTTAATTGTCCATTATTCTCTAGGACAATTAGAAGACAATTAAGGACAATTACAAATGTGATGAAAATGGGATAGCGCCTACACATCATATAATGCAACTGGTTTAAGGATGATATATAAATCTACTCGATGACAATGCAATTTTTGGGATCTTATTAAAATCTGAGAACTTTGAAGACAAGGAATGTTAACTTATAAGACAGAAGTGCTGTGAAGTTTTTAAGTGTATGAATTGATGATTATATATGTTTATATGTTTATGCTGGGAAAAATAAGTTTATATGATGATCAGTTGCCACCACTTATGGACATTCCGATCAGAAGACGGTGAAGCTAGACCCATTTATTAGTTTCCATCTGAGAGCTTCATCTTCTTGGAAAGAGGCAAGCATTGAAAAATTAGCCTTACTCCAAGGGAAAACTAGCCATGCACCCTTGCGAGCGATGGAATAAATGAAGACGATTAAAAGACATGAGGCGTTTCCACTCCCGAAGTCGTAATTCCGTAAATAGGGACGTAGAAGTCCAAAGTGGGCCGGTGTAGATCTCTCCTACAAAATCATAAATCAATCCGGCCATTTATAAAATTGGTAGTAGCTTAGGTTGGTAAAATTTGCACCATGTGCGTCTGTATATATAGTGCTTACAGCACAGAGGCGTATGAACAACAAAAAGCAAAGAAGATGGATAACAAGAGAGCAGTTGGGTTCACCTTTGGTGATGGCGGAGCTGTTTGAAGGGGACAAGTTATTAATTCAAGGGGTGAGTGGGAAGATGAGCGAGATGGAGTGCAAGGTAGAGGTGACGCTGGGGGTAAACGCATGCAAGGAGGTGCTCGCGGGCAAGCTCCCCACACCACAATGCTGCTAGAGGGTGAGGGTGAGCCATGAGGAGTGCGTGTAACCAACCCCTTGTCAACCCTCACCTCGCCCCCTCATTGATGTCAACAAAGCCAGTCGCCTCATTGAAGGTTGTGGAAATAAAGTCCAGCGTCACCAACCTTGTGGAAGTAAGAACTGTTCATATTTCTTCTATGATTTTGCTCACATGCTCGTGATGTATCTTTCATTCGTTCTCCATCTAAATCTACCTCTTACAGGCATTACCACTCCTTGATTACGCCTGCTCGAGAAGACATCCCATAAAGGTCGGATCAGGTCATGCGTTCTGGGGTATTACATACACATTACATGTGTGATCCTTATTAGTGGTGTGTGCATCATGCGGATGCTTGAGCGTAAGTGTGGACATCAGGTTGATGAGTTCACTCTTTATTACTACTATAAAATAAGAGTGAAGGAATAACGAGGGTAATTTGTTTATGTCCTTTATAATCCTTCGTTACTAAAATTATTATTCCAGGTGGTATAAACTTCGAACTAAATAACATAATTTGCTCTCGAAGATTGAGGTAAATTCGTGACCACTTAAAATCGCCTGTTATAAGTAAACTTATGTTTCCCCAAGCCTCTTACAAGTAAACATTGTGAACAGACGAGTTAAGAAACCAAGCCTACAAGTAAAGCTAGTTAAGTTAGCCAAGGAAGAGTTCACAAATGTTCAACGGGGAATAATTAGGCCCAACATTCATTAAAATCACGATTTTCAGCAGATGTCATTGATAATGGCCGTAAATTTTATTAAAAACCAATCAAGCAACGCAGAGCTAATCAAGCCTTCATAATTTTCATAAGTGGACAAGAGAGTCTGACAAGAGGCTGAAACAAGCAACAAACATCACCTCTTATGAGGCTTTTCCTACAGGGGATGATCAGCTGCGTCAAGAGCAAACGAACCCATTGACAAACATCATTTACTCAATGTTCCTCGTCCCACGCAATCACTTCACATACAAGATACCAACAACAAAATGATGGATGGCCCAATAACATCTTGTCGATAGTCATCTACATACCCCAAACTCGTACTAGATTTGTGGTGGATACTGCTTAGCTTGCTGACGAACCCTCTTTTTGTACTCAGCTGGTTCCTGCTAATTAAAAGGCCAAAAATTAAGATCAGGTTAGAAAAATGATTATGTTATGCAATGACCTGCATAAATAAAGAGTAAATTGATTAAAGCATGTTATGAGCCTTGGGTACATCTTAAAATTATTAGTTATTTTAAGGGACTTACAACCCATCTTATATAACACCCCAACAAATCTCAATCCCGATGTGGGACTAATACCCAAAATACTACAATCCCATATCCCACACCATATGATTATAACATTCCACGGTGCTCTACTTCACCGTCTCCGGCACCCACTCTAGGCAGCTTTCACTCCGATTTTGCGGACTTTTCCTGGGCCCCGGGTAGCCCTTTCCTAGGTAGCCCTTTCGTAACTCATGGAAGCGGCTCACTCTGATACCACGATTATAAAGAATGGGACTCAGTCTTAAGCAACTTCTTTATTCAAAATGTTATAAGCCTTGGGTACATCCCAAAATAACTAGCCAATTTAAGAGACTAACAACCCATCTTATATAGCGCTCACCAACCAATCTCAATCCCGGAGTGTAAGACCGGAAGCAGTACAACCCCAACATCGTATATTTTAAGTTATAGGATGAAAATCAAGATGACAAACAATATTTTTAACACATCCTGCCCACTGAACACATGCAAGAGCATTCAAGAGTTGATGACGTGAATAGTTATCAAGATTCGATGACGTGAATACTTACTCGAAGTGTGCCCACAAAGAGTTATTAAAACAAGAGAAATGTTCCAAGCTACATTAACAAATGCTGAATGAATTGAAATCGTAATGGAAATTATACAATATAATAAGCAATAAAGTTTGTCTAGTAAACAAATATTTGAGGACATAAGTTTAACCTGGATAAATAGGTGATATCCATCTGTCTGAGCAGGGTCAGCAGGGTTTGGCTGATCCAGAAGATCCTGGATGCCAACCAGTATCTGTTTAACAGTAATAGCTGGTCTCCATCCCTGTCATGTACATTACGGACAGTAATAAATCATTTGCCATTTTAAAGGTGGGTAAAGAAAAGACAGAAACAACCAAAAACAGATATAATCCAGCATGAAAACAACAAACATTATGTAAACTTACACTATCCTCATTCAGAATAGAAAGGCAAACAGTCCCAGATGGATAAACATTTGGGTGAAAGAAGCCTTGAGGGAATTTACATTTTGGTGGCTTACTTGGATAGTCTTCACTGAAGTGGAGAGTTAGAGGAAAGTACCCACCCTCCCAATCAGTCTGCAGGCAAGTAGTCTCAAAAATCAAGATATTCCATTTGCAGTAATTTCTTAGTTTGTTATGAAAAATTAATTATAAGAAAAACAGTTGAAACTGAAAAGTAAATATGACGATTACAAAACTAAGACAACAGCGATAAAGACAAAGTTGACAGTGTATATTATGATAGATAGCGATGAAGCACAGGTTTGACAATCATATCCCTCGTCATCATCATTTACAACTTACACCAAGAAGCCAAGAAAGTTTTTTCAGATGCATTCATGGCGTGATGATCCAAAAAGGACATGCAATATAATAATATAAAGATACAACCATCATTCAATTTTTGGGTATTGCATAAATTTTGGGATATACTACTTGATTGATGCAGCTACTAGTTCATGGTCATCTGCCACAGTCACAAAGCAAATGATGCAGTTATTGAACTCAATTTTTAATATTTGGATCCCAAAAAATATCAATAAGACAGTTTTCACTCCCTCTGGACCAGGAAAAACTTACCTGGATTTCTTATCTATGGATCAGGTATGTGTTGTCATCCCAGTCAACATTATTCTTAGTAATTATCCTTAAAAGAAAAGAGCACTACTTTCAACTTCACTGTGTAGAAAAATGGCTATTATTTATCTAAAACAATCTAGCGAAGTGAAACAAACAAAAAGTTACCAAGTCCAAACAAGAGGGAGAAAAAGAAAAAGGTGAACACAGGAAGCAAAGTATTAGAAACAATTAGTCTCACATCCAACATGTATATGTTACTGGCAGTTCAGGAAGAACAAATATTTTAAATAGAAAGCTCAAATAAGCTGTAAAACAACTAAAAACAGTGAAATAACTAATTAATGTTGATGCCAATTCAGCTTAGCAGCCATATCAATGCTAGAAGTATGCAAATTTACAGAAATATAAGAGTAAGTTCTCACAAGGGAATGAATTACACATTAAATCCATAACTTATTTAGGACATGGATTTCGCAATCTGGTAATTGGCTGTTAAAGCTGAAGATTGAGGCTACTATATATGTCAAATACATTAGGCACAGTGCCACTATAAATCCACCTGATACCCAAAAAGACGTTGGGCACATGGATCCTAAATTAGGATCCATGTGATTACAAATGAAAAAGTTTAAATTCCAAGGAACAAACATTGACGAATTTAAATTCCAATTTTGATATACCCCTAAAATTTTTCTAAGACACCCAACTCAGGACCACGAGGATGATTTCGCCTAGCTCCGTATAAGGACTACGAATGAATCATAGAGCAACACAGTTCTTGCCCTGCCCAATACAATCCTTAATGATATCCTTAATCACAATCCTGTCATAGGAAATGGACTATTTTAAACTTCAGGATGAAAAGAGATGACAATCTAGCAAGGGCAAACTAAAAAATAAATGCCCCAACTCCAAGCTCATCCAGATTGTGGAAGGAAAACTATAATCCATCCAAATCCTGTCGCATCTAGCATGAATACAAGGAAGAAAAGACACTGCATAGAAAGCAATATCTGTCTGGACGGTTAAAGAAGATCAACGTTGATTGATAGAAGGCTCAAACAAGTAATATAACAACTGAAAAACATTAAAGTTACTAATTAATGTTGACGCCAGTGTTGACAAGCAGTGATAGCAGTGGCTATAACATATAAATATTCAGCTTCCAAATCCACAAAATACAATTGCACACAAGAAAACAATTACTGACTAAAAAAATACATATAAAAAACCTAAACTATGAAATAAAATGTTCCCCGATCAATTAAGACCAATACTAGCAAAATCAGTACAACAAAACCATACCACCAACCTACACAAGTATAAAATTCACACAGAAAAAAATCTAAACAGCCAGACATAACATCTGAAAGACTATAAATTTCACTAAACCTACCAAAGTAATAAGCAGGCAATAATATGGAATAATCTAACATAGAACAAAAATGATCATTGCAAAGAAAATAAAGATAAAGAAATAACAATCTTACACCAACTTTTCCGGGGATGATGCACTGCCAGATCATCAAATTGAGCGATCCATCCATCGCAGTGTCCGGTTTCGCAACAAAACCCTACACAAATCAGAGCAAAAAAATGCAACAAAATCAAATTCAACCAAATACACCAAATAATAAACCGAAATTGTCCCCCCACCCCCACCCCGCCCGGCCAAAGCAAAAAAATCAGAGTGGGATGGGGAAGGATAAGATGTGCAGACATGGGGGTGGTTCTTGCGCCAGGCCTTGCGCTCCTCGGCGAGGCGGCCGCGGGCTATGCCTCCGGACATTTCAGGTCGTCTTCTTCTGAGGCGGGGCAAGGCGTGGCGTGGCGGCGGCGGCCAAGTCGCCGACGAGTGCAAGTGGAGAACAGGATATGACCGAAGACGAGGGAATTCGGTTTCGTATTTGTAAAGTACGGCGAGGAAAAGGCGGTGACGGAAGGCGCGTGAATCTTACGCGAGTCTGTGGCTTCTGATTGGCTCGCATTTTTTATGAGGTCGAATCGGATCCGTAGTGGGGCCTTCACGAATCTTGTTGATTTTAAGGGTGTGTACATGTGTCTCGTGCTACTCGGCATCAAGTCGATAATTTTTTGCCCTACTTAATGATATGTGTTAATATAATTTATCTATGGTTCGTGCGCTCGGTTTTCATTTATGTGATTTAGGTTTCGTTTCGAGTTAGAGAGTCTCGTTGAAATAAAGGCACCTTATCACGCAAAAAAAATCATACGAGCAAAAAATAAAATAAAATGCTAAAAGTGAGGAGTAAATATCCAATATTTTTACGTAGTTTCTTTTTGTTCAACACGAATCCTTCTGTCAGTAGACAAGTGAAATTAATATTCACACTTCACTATTTTTTCTTTGATTTTATACTTTAAATAAAATAACAAATTTTGATACCTTTAATTTGATTTTCTTTTGTAACTTCTACTCAAATGCCCTGGTTAGTCTCATTCTTGTCTTCAAATCTTTGAAAAAACCATACTACTCCATCCAAAACATCCAAAAATAGTAAGATATCAAACTTTTGCCTCGATCCGAGGTGTAGAAGACCTTTAAATTATTTTTGAAGTGTTAAAGGACTGAACCAGACCACTTTGAGTTGGTTCAAACTAAGAAAGTGCTTGAAATTTGTGGGTGTGCCAGGTGGCGCACAATGCACCCGTCCAAATCTAGTTGCAGACGGGCCATGGATGCGATCGTGAATCTCGGTCTGGCTACGATTGCGATCAACCATGAGTAGCGGAGCTAGTCACAAATTTGGACAAATTTGCAAACGTGGACGACTATAATTAGGCCTAACGGGCCCATTTTTTGATGGTGCAACGATAGTTGTAGGGGCTCTGATGACAACTTTTCTAGCGATGACGTTGAGAGTAAATCACCTAGATCGATAGATCTCTGACCTATGAGTGTCCTGGCAGTAGTCCGATGATTGGTGGTTGTAATGACATGCCCGTTTCAAGACATGAGCTAAATGTTACTATATGAAATTAAATATCTCATAAATTGATTTTCCATTAATTTTTAAGATTTTAAATAAACCCATGACATAAAATTTAATATAACAAATATTCGGAATAATCTAAGCCCCATAAACCAAACCAAAATCCCACTACTATGTAAACAATCTAGAAGTATAATAACAAATAAGAAAAATTAAAAGTCCAAGAACATAGTCTTCTAGCTGTCCTGACTCTACCCATCCTTCCATACTTACACATGTGGAGGTAATTCCGTATTATTGATAAAAATATTAAGTCATATAATTACAAGAAACAAGTTAATATATTTTACAACATCTGAGTTTAAGTCTTTTAGTGATTATGAGGACATGCTGAGCTCTTATTATGCTGGAGGGTGGCCGCTCATTCAGCTACAATCCCATATATGCACACACATGCTACATAGCCATCAGCAGTTAATAATGTTTGCCATTGACTCACCCTCTCGGTATTACAAGTGCATAATAAATCATCTTGAACCATTACACCCTGTCACCCCTTTCGGCATGGGGATAGGTATTTAATCTTTCAAAAATTTAAGGGTGTTGCCCGGTGTCAGACTGTGTCAATTCTTTGACGAGCAGTTGCGCTTAGCGCATAGTGATCGAATGTGCGCTCAGGCGGACCAAGGCTCCCAAATAGGAATATATAACATTTTAAGTAATTATACGAACCTAAAGTTATGATAAGTACCCGCAACTAGGACATATGATCTTAATATAAATGAAACTTCTCTAAAACCTTCCCTGAGGCAAATGTGCTCACAAAGTATTAAGATGATGTTTTATTTGATCATCAAAATCCTTTTTTATATAGAAGAATGAGTGTGAAATTCAAGAAGTTACTACATTAAACTTTTACAGAATAGAACGTAATCACTCATAAATATATCATCTTTGTGATAACGAAAAATCAAAAAAACTAATTATTGAGTTAATTCGAATGAGTGTCACAACTCCCAATCCTAAAAATTTAATAAATAAAACTTATTTAAAATCATCCATAAATATCATCGTACCGATTATGATATTGATTCTTAAGAATTAATTTGATTAAATATTATTTATAGTTAGTTCTAAGATTTACAAAACCCTAAATAAAATAACCTAATTATTTTCAGGGTTTTACAATGGTGGAGCCGGTGGGCGACGGGAGCGATAGAAAGTTCCGACCAAGATGTATTTCAGTCGGGCTCTATCGCTATTTTCCAGTGATGACGATGACTTAAATTGTTGAAGCTTGATCTATGATTGTATCCCAAGACAAGGGCTATCGACGGCTTGACCTGCAGTGGCAATGACTAGTCGGACAGAGTCTGAGAAGTTGAATGAATTTTGCTGTTGCACTCCTCCAGTGGGCCTCTCTTTTGGGCGATTATCCAGCAACTGGTAGCTCTTCTAGTAGTGGATCTCGACTTGTGAGATTTGTGAGGTGGGGATAGCACTAGCCGACGGCGTCACTAGCTGGCAGCAGGCCACCCCCCTATCTGTTTTGCCATGCCACGCCACCCCACCGCCGCCGATCTCGCCGGCGACCGCCCGATACCAGCCTGTGACGCTGTCGGTCAGTGCTGTAGCCACCCTCGCCACCGCCACCAGCCTGGACGGCACATGCACGATGACCCCAGGTGACCCAAGGCCTCCCACCTTCATCCCACCGCCCGTGTTGCATGGTGTCCCAGGATTAAAAGCCAACATCTTCAAAACTTTTTTGAAGGATGAGACTTTGACCAACAATTGCTGCAAAGATGAATAATTAACATACCAAGAAAAGAGACGAGCATCAATTTTAATTGGCTTCAAAGCAATAAAAATCATAGGGGAATCGGTCTTAATAATATCCAAAAATGGTGTTCCTGGCTGCTAGAAAAAATGATAGTCAATATGAATTCGATAATGATAATTGATAAATTAAATCACAACAAAAAAAGGTCTTATGACAAACAATTTGATAGGAATAGAAATCAGATCTGGAAGCTCTGTTTTTCAACAAAAAATAATTGGCAGCTCTCAGACGCCCAATTTCTAACCTTGGAGCTGCTCTGCGCCAGAGTTGAGCTCGAAGCCGGAGCCAGAGTTGAGCTCTTTGGTCACGCTCTCCCCTTCTTCATCCAACTAGTTCTGCATCCTCTCCTTCTTGGCTTTGATTGAATTTCTCGGGTTGGATTATGGATTCGAGATCTTCAATCTGTTGGGCTTTGGTGTCCAGCTCCGTCAACCTCCTCTGATGCTCTGGATTGTGAATCATCTCCTTCACCACCTCAATTGAAGCCGACGGGGCTCTCCTCTTCAACAGCTTCCTTTGCCTCCTCCACTTCTTCCTTAGAACTCAATCCCCTTGACCGGGAGGGGAATGGGGAGTGGATCGTTGTCACCGATGGTGGCGAGAGGAGGGCGACCGGCAGGTATGAGGTGGAGGCGGATGGAGGGGTGTCGTCGAGGTGAGGTTGGAGAAGTGGACACTGGTGATGTTGATGGTGCGATTGCAGAGGAGGGTGGGGAGGTGGTCACTTAGGCGGAGGCGGCAGAGCTGGGCGAACGTGGACGCCTAGGGGACAACGTGAGGCCGCGGGGACGACGACGAGGTTGAAGTCGGAGCGGGGGTCGACGTGAGTGAGGACGCCATCGGCGGGGATGAAGAGGGTGAGGATGCGAGCGAGGGCATCACCAGAGAGGGTTGTGGTGTGTTATTACTAAACTACCCTCAAGCATAGCCTATAACAAGAGTCGCCAGCCTCGACTTGACTGCGTCCCATTCTGACTCATCGGGTACCTCAGTCTTTTCAAACTATCCCACACTTTGAGAAAATTAATTATCCTAAAACCCTCTACATCCTCCCCATAACTTCTGGCCCTTAACACATAGGTTGAGTACTCTTAAGCACACGCCTTAAATACCTTTTGAATCCACAAGTCTAAGCATGCGCTACATTGCAATACCAGTAATCCTTGATACTTCTCCAGGGTTAAAGAACTCAAAAAGTAAAATATATAAATAAAAATAAATAAATAATAATGAATAAATAAATAACTAAAACATAAATAAAGAAAAATCATCATAACATCCAATCATATTCAATCATGTGAATGTGCAATCTAAATTAATATAGGAGGTTTTGAATTACTGAAAAAGGTGCAAAAATAGATAAAAATAGTCCAAAAATCGAGTTGAATCAAACCGAATCACGCTAAACCAGATTGAATCGTACTAAACCAACCCGGAAAATCTTGGTTAACAAAAAGATGGGCAAGGTTGACTGGGCGAACATGACATGGGCCTGGCGAATTCGAACACGGGCTAGTCGAACAAAATCTGCCAGGTAGACACAGACACGAACGTGGCCAGGAGAACTCAATGCGAGTAAACGGATCGGGCGGAGGGGCAGCTATGTTCGTCGATAGTGGTGCGGCTGGGGTCACCGCCAGTTGGGATCGACGAGGGGGCATCAAGGCTGACCTGGTGGTGGTAGTGATCAGCGGAGTCCAGTCGTCGATTGGCCGGAAAATTCCTACAAGGTGGCTGGGATTGCCGCCGGGTGCGTCGATGTCGCCGGCAGTGATCGCAGTTGTGGATGTCATCGTGAGTTGTCTCAAAATGTAGATCTTCAGTGAGAGGGAGCTATGTGGGTGGTCGGATCGGCCGAAGGTGCCTCGTCGGCGCCGGAAAAAGACCCAAACGGTGGCAGTGGCGATGATGAATAGTGATCAAAACTCGATCGCCAACGGCGACTGCGGCAGCGCCGGTGGTCGTGAGTGGTACGAATGGAAAGCCGGCCGCGAGGCAGTCACGGCCGTACTAAATGGGTGGCCGGAGGAGAACCGGGTTCTAGCCGGCGGCGAGCCAAAGTGGTGGCGGCGGTAATGGTGTAAAAGTTTGAAAATCATGAAAAATTCGTTGGGTGGAAGATAGGGTTGAGTAGATGGCCTAGATCTTGCCACGTGGCACGATCTGGAACTCCGACAACTCGTTGCCTAGTGGGGCCTACCTATGGGTATATGCAATATACATATGGACAGAAAGCTCGGATCGAGACTGTCCAAAGTCAAAACTGACTCGAGTCCTAAAAGTGACTCTATAGGCGGGAATCGAGGCAAAAAGGCTAAATGGGCCTTGAACCCTGAACTCGATCAAGCTGGGCCCACAGGGGCAATATCTAGTGATCCAAAATTCCTATGCTGCATGCAAATGAAATACCTAGAAAATCCCAAACGAATACTAAACGCTGCAACGGCCTACATCTAGGCCTAAAATTCTGGCTAACTCATAAAAATCATATGTATACCTCGTGTATACACTGATAACTCATGCTCTACTATATTATAACTGAAACTATCATATGCATGTCGGGTATACTCAACCTCAATAACATGCCCATATGGCCATCTGGGCCTCATACTCATACTCATAAAATTGTTTTGGCTTGAGCTCGCCTTGAATCGATTCGAGACTGCCCGAACTGGACAAAACTAAAATTGGGTAAACCACAACTTAAAAATAGGATTTTATAAAGACTGGTTTTCGATCAACTCTGTTATCATTTTCCAGCAAAGGTGG